>JAOCNA010000001.1:8914732-8935530 GCA_026546675.1 Papilio helenus
AACAACCATATATAACATGACACCAGAGAACAGATAAAAGACGAGGGAAATCCAAGCAAGACAGGGGGGTTGTTTGGCTAAATAGTTTAGAAATCCCTATCAAGAATTTTTATAATATTAAAAATTCACAAAATATAGAAATCTAATAAATAGTAGGTATAGAACAATTTTTTGCTTTAAAAATTGCTTAAATTACATTTATTACTAGTACCCTACCTTACCCTTTACAACGGGCCGCTTCTTTAATTTCTGAAAACGTATTTTTTTGAAGTTAAATCAATATTTTTACAAAGAAAATAATTTTACAGGAATAATCTTCATGTAATCATTTTACACAATGTATATATAAACAATTCAATTTTTTTGGATGTTATTTAGGTAGTCTTATCATTGATATTAATGTAAAAACCTTTATATAAATAAGTTTTAGTTTCAAAAATACGCCTTTTATTTCATTCGGGCTTTAAATAGCCTCTTTCGTCCATTGTTAGTCTTAATCGGAACGCTTCGAAATTTTTATAATCCATTTCTTCGTTTGTCATTTCCGTATTTTCAACGATTGTTATTTCATTACCTATACTCGTGTCTATCCATTGTAATGTTGAGGTACTGTCACATGGCACGAAGTACGTCGAACCGTCAGTCTGCGACATCACAGCCGATGCCAAATTCATTTGTTCCCAAGTCATGGACATGTTGTTTAGCAAGGCCTCCCCATACCTGCGGAAATTAATCGCAATATTAACAAGATTTTAAAAACAGAATACACTTATTCTATTTAATTCGTTAAAAAACATTCGAAATTCAAAATTAAAATCACAAGAATTCTATCTCAACAATTTAGGGATGTCAAAATTGTTACACATAAATAATGCCCGGTTCACACTTAGCCAGTATAGTTGGACAGTTGCGACGGCAAGCGACACTCATTGGCGCCTGTTACCGTTCACACACTGCCAGTTACTTGAAGGTACAATCAGAGCGCTATTGACAAACTGTACTAGCCAAGTGTAAACCGCGCATTAGACTATTACCGTTCTCACTTCAAGGTATTCGTATGTCCTTGTCAAAATTTGAAGGTCAAACAGAGTTTGGTAACTTTTGCCTAAACTGGAAATGTTGCCATTTCGAATATTTTCTCTAGAACGAAATTAAGGTCACTAGGTTAGAGACCAGAATATTGACAAAAATATTATTTCTTAAATTATGATGTAGATTACATTCATTTAATAATAAGATAATAATTAATAAATATTATTAACAATTAATATAAAATATAACACTTTATAATAAAACTATTTTTATATTGTTTTTACTTAGGTTACATTATTTTATTTTTTCACTTTATCTGTGCCCAAATAAAAATAATGTATTTAATCTGTTACTTGACCTACATTAGTCTTAATTTATTGTGTTTTTATGTAGATGTTTTGGCAGTACGCGTTAACTGGAATGCGGTAGTTTTGGATAGATATTAAGCAATTGCTTTAGATATAGTAGAAGCAAGTAACATTTGATTTAATTGTACCAGTTTTATGATATCATTACTAAATAAGTTTATTTAGTTCATTTTAGTTAATATGCTATACGTTAATATGCTATAGTACGGACGTACATAATCAAAACGTAATCATTATTATTTGTGATGCAGTAGATAATTTATTTTATAAGAGGAAAAAAGAGTTATATTGTCTATATTTATGTAAATATCCGAAACAGTAGATTTTAAATTTGATTTCTCGCACTACATTTTTAAAAGTCCCCGTTTTTGAAAGATAAAATATCGATTAATCGTCATTTAGAATTAATTTAGCGGCAAAAATTGTTTCTGATTGACATTGCTAATAATATTTGACAGGAGTTATTGTAAAAAAATTATAACTTTCAAAAACGGAGCTTTATTGATATATTCTTAGTATGTTTTATATGAATATAAATTTACCTATTCCTCGTTGTTCCGCTGCCGCATCTGCTGTCCCCAATCATGACGTAAACTTCAATTCAATCCGGTTATACTAAATGCCAATCAGATTGCAACCGAGCTATAGATTTAGGGTTGGAAAAGGTATATAGGTATATATTGGGTAGGAGTACTGTTTGTTGTAGTTGTTAATAAATTTCTGGCTAAGATGTAATATTTTTACCCAAATAAAATATATGTATAAGTTTAAGTGTCATCTAAATTGTAAAATGGATTATTATTTTTTATCTGTGTTAACTATGAAATTAAATCGATGTACTAAAATGCTACACTAATCTATTATATCACTAATTTTGTTTAAGTTTAATCTGAGTTGAGTGGAAAGGATTTAGGATTTCTAGGATGTAATTATCAGTGAAATAGTTGTGGTGCAATTTTCAATTTTTTCATTCGTTCAAATAATTTTGAAAAATGTCGATATACTCACTCATTGGGGGCAACTTTTTGCAGTTTTTTTTTGTTTCATATACATCAACTTAAATAGATTTTTCATTTTTTATTTTCATATTAACACCAAACATGTACTTAAAACATAATATTAGATATATTTCTAAAACTAGCTTTTATGTGATATTCAATATCGTACAATTTGATATCTAAGCAAAAATGTTAATACTATTTTGCTAATAACTAGCACTATAAGCGTGAAAAAAATATGTAAAAGTAAATATAGGTAAGTACAATAACCAAATATATGGACTAGGACGCATCTACATATTAAAACATGAGTTATAGCTATACATAAATATTAAATACACATTTATACAATAGCAAAAACTTGTTTAAGAGTATTATTTGGATATTTGCTATTTAATAATATCAGGCGTCTAAAACTAAGTGCCCTTTGTAATTGTACTTAAAACAACGTAGAGTTATAAAAGTGCAATAATTAGTACATGTTATATCCCTGCTTTGGTATACTAATACTTTATACATAATTACCTGCTTATATAGTAATTATACATCGGCCCAACACATTTTACTTATTGTATTTCCATTGAAATATTTCTTTGATCTAATTCTAGAATAACATTACATCTAGCATGCCGAACAGTAAGGGATAATAAAACACAATTGTGTATTTTAGCAACATTTTTTTATTAATTTAAGAATTCCACAATGGAACAAAGGTTTCCTTCCATATAATCTATATCTAAATCAGATGTAGGTACGTGTAGGGATCCAACTGCGTTTACTTTTAATAATTGGTGCTCATGGACTATCAGAATATTACCTGTATCAGAATCCTTTAACATTTATTTACATCTTCGTATTGAATATATGTGAAAACTCTGACATCAAACTATTACATTAGAAAGGTAAGGATGGCTAACTTGCCATTTTAAAACGACAATATTGAGAGAAAATTTGTAATCAAATATATCCAATACGGATTCAGTACATCGAGAACGTCAAGCGAAATTACTAACTCACACACAACATAAAATACTTCTATGTTTACATGAAACCGGACTCAAATCAAGCCTGTGTCATGCACACATTTGATATCCATCCCAATATTGCCCGCTCCGAAGCAAACATAACATTTACGCCCTTAATTTATTACTAACCTAATAAATTATAATTGCAAATTGTTACCACGCTAAATAATTCGCTAGAATAAAATCATTTTTAAGAAAAAAAAATTCTCTAATACATAAACTCGTCAGGCGCCTTCAAATTTCATCATAAATTCGTAACCGACCTTTGAAATTAAAATCTCGAAGGCGTTTTGTTTTATATTTGAAGTGCACAGGTCTGACACAAAGAAGCGTTGCATGTGGTCAAACCATTCGCCAAATTCTCCGCTACGTCCATCTTATGTTAATATTTGTACATTATTTTTTGTATATTTTATGTACATTCAACCCGCTTCCATCCTAACTTGCCTTACCCATTATAATACAAAAAAATGAAGTCAACTAATAAAATATCTATTGTAAAATCACAAGTAGTGCTATTCTTACTGTTAAGAAATTTTATATATTTTTTCATATATATAAAAAAGTCGCTTAAAAAAATCACAGACAATCACTTTCCTCTTTACAGACATATACCATCGACCGATTATTCCCTTACTAAGCATTGTTACCTCTACGTACAAAAATCTACTTAGTTTTACAACCATGGTGGTTTACATACAATCTTACAATCGATCTTAACACGATTTTATCATCCTAACATGTACTCGGGCGAGTACATCAGTATACCCTTGTTCGTCGCGAGACTCAAACCAAATCAATGCCAAATTATATGCTTGCGTACCCCCATTATATCCCGGGTTCCGTGCTGAGGTAGCCTTGCCATACATTTTAATACTCCCAATTTAAAAAGGTCACCAGTTATTATGAATCTCTAATAAATAGAAGTTGCTATTTTTGTTATCGTAATAATTTTGTACTCTTCATTTGTTTGGAAGGCACGGAACCCTGATACCATGCTCCTTAAGAGGAAAGTAAATCTAACATTCTCGAACTTTCCATTATCCATCCGCGGGCTGTCCGTACATAATAAATCGCCAAATTTCACCCGTACTCAATTTGTACTTCACACGAATAAACTATGCTAAATTATTTCGTACTGATGGTGCACCAAAAATATAATTTTGGCAACATATAAAATCCGATATCATTTCATACCTTTTTTATATTAAATTTGTACTGACAGTATCTCTCTAAGACTTTCCAATTTGTACTATAGTTCTTTTATAATGACCGTGTTCGTTGTAGTTCACATTATGTGTTGTTATACTTATTTAATTACAAGTATAAATGGAGAGACATTCACTCGAATTCGACATTAAGTACATAAGTGACATCAAGACATAGTACAACGTAATAATTTAGATGTGTAAATATGAAGAAACTTATGTCTATACATTTACTGCTTAACACATTATCTCAAAACTACATATATAGACATCGAATTCATTAAAAACATTATCAAGGGCAATATTTATACACCAATAACAAAATAAACAACAAATATAAATTATTGGTAAAAGAAATATAAAATAATTTAACATCTAATAATATTGCCCCTTGAAATATTAAATATTTTTTGAAATTCATTTATTTTTTTTTTATAAAAAAACAGTAATTTTATCGAAAGTATCGAAGTGATGATAGAAGTTCACTGTTCACTCTGTTGTTTACTTATTCTTTGGTCACATTATTACATGACTATTTAAAATTTTAGCTGTAAATTAGTAATTTAAGCCATGTAATAAGTTGCGTGTACCGACCCCAGCTGCGTATAAAGTTTAATGCATTTTCAACACACGATGTATCTACGATTTCTCGAACATGACGCGCCGAAATGAACTTCTCTAGTGAAAATGATGTTACGAATACGAATTAAGTCTAAGAAATATTAGAGAACGTTTATACATGATGTTTCTTACGGTCAAATTCGTTGAGATGAATCCTTGAGACTAGCTTACTGCAATGCTAGTACACCCTAAGAATATAAAACGTCGAATGATCATACAAATATTTCTGACCGAGTGCAAGTTTAGGTACAATTCGAATATCTTAAACAATTTACTTAAAATTACAATAAACATTAAACACGATGGACGGGTGTAACTTGTCGAGATAAAAAAAAAACAAAACAAGGATTAGGATGAAGATAAGCATAACGGGAAAAAGGGAAACAAAAAAAAAAACAAAACGAAAAAAATAATTTTGTTACAATTTTTAATTCGCAGAAACCTAACAAACAATAATTTTTCATTTTCATCTCCTTAAAACATAGTAACATCTATGCAACACAAAAATTAACTGGGGAAAAATTAATAATAATAAAGTTATGAATTAAAATGTTTTATACTCCGGAGAGTGAAGAAAGGTACATTTAGATTACGTCGAAAAAAACTCGTGGCCAATCCCCGACACGCAGTGTAATAAAATGAGGTAGAACATCAGTGAGATTATTAAAACTAACCTAATTAACACTTACGTACTAAGGTTTTAGGAGCCCAACTCAGGCTAGAGGTAGATTTATATTGCTCGCGGTAACACCTTGACATTCACCCTTGAGCCAGTCGCCGAGTCAAAGCACTCACTACACTCCAGAGATTCAATTCACGTGATCTTGCTCTACATTTTAAATTACCATCATTTTTCAATAATTCAATAAAATTGTATGAATAAACGTCCAAATCTCAACAACATTACATTATTTTACTCAATTCACTTAAAATCTGATATATAATTAATAATATTACTAAAAGATTAAAAATCTGTGACGGCGTTAAAATCCGTATCGCTATACTTGAATCCTGAGGTAGCTTTTTTGTACTCTTTATTTTTTTTTTATTTTTCTTAACACACTTAACATCTAGAGTTTTAATTTTTTTTTCTTCATATAAAAATCTATTTAAAAGCTTACTTACGACTAAATTATATTCCTCGAGGTAGATTAACTTACAAACTAAGTGAACTGTGCAGCAGTGTATATTTATAATGCATTCAAAAGATTTAAAAATCGTACATCGGTACTCAAAGAGTTGGTTGCGACTGGCAATATGAATATACAGTGCTGCACGGCCCATGTGACGGCAGAGGGTCACCATACCCGTAACAATCTTTGGCTTTACCATCACGATACATCGCGATATATTTACAATTAAAAGAAAACTTAAAAAAAAAACTAAACAATACATATAATCAATAAATGAAGCGAAATTAACGTCATAATATAAGCAAAAAAAAAATATTTAAATTTCGATTTACCATTCTGACGCTCCTTATATAAATGGTAACAAGTTTTGAGCGTATCATAAGATTTTAACCACAATGCTGTTAAACAAATCTTTAAGATAACAAAGGCGAAAAACTTAAAGTAGAAATAGAAACAATCACTGGCCACGTACGCCAAAGACTTGAGATCCACGCGATCCGTGACGTACCTTCCACCTAATTTCTTAATAATATATAGAGACACAATGGTAAGGGGATTGGCCAGAGCAATCGGGATTGCATACACCGACTAAATGTGATACTCATCACATCAATACAACATTACAACTATTGGGGACATCTAGTAACTCGCCCTCTTACATTAGTTACAACAATGCGAAAGCTTAATTTAGACAAGTTATATCCGAATGTTAGTATACTGACCTTTGTACAATTATGTCATACCGTCGAAATAAAATCGGTCTAACAAAAATATTGTTACAGCGAAATCGACATAATTGTAATCTACAGTACCTTACAAAATTTAGAAAAAAATAAGACCAAACTAACAGCGCACTCTAGTGTCGACTCCTCTACGTTACCCCTCGATGACTTATCCAAAACAAATCCAAAGAAAGCTTAAAAACTTGATGCATTAATGCAATTCTTTTTTACATATCACAAAAAACATTAAATGTCAAAAAGAAATCACAACTATGAATTTTGAATTCATAACAGAGAAAAAAAAAACAAAATGACAAAAACAGAACAAAATTATTCAACCCAATTTTTATAAAAAAACATAATTGTCAACAATTTATAATTGAAATAGGAAAAATTTTTCCATTTAACAATACAAATACGTCTACGGAAGAAAGAAAATTATAAAATTGTCATTAACACAGAAATAATGATGACTTCAGCAAAATATTAATTTTGATATAATAAAGTGCACAAAATTTTAAATTATAAGAATTTTGAAATTATTGGTTCCAAAGAAATTTACATCGAGGTTTCTATTATTCGTAAATCCGCAATTAACTTTTTCCGAAAATCATACAAAAGAATTTTAAAAGTAAGTGAAATTTTGTGTAAGTTCGGTTGAAATGTAGAGTCGATTATTGAGATTTTCTTAAATTTTAACGAAATTTAAAGAAACAAAACCTGTACTGTAAAATTCTGAAACATTCATCTCAAACATTACAAATGTATTTTTTTGTTGCTTCTGTTTACGCCAAAAAAGTATATATTTAATGCTGGCAGTTACATATAATTGGTGTAATTGTTGTTGGTAAAATTATTTGTAAAATTTCCCCTGTGCTAACGAAATTACAAAATAGTTTTGTTAAAAAATGTTACAAAATATAGAAATATAATATTACTGAGGTATAAATGCGTTTTTTATGATTTCTCGTTTAGATTTAATTTGCTTTTATACAATAAAAAATCTATTTTGTATGTGAAATAACTGGCAATCAACCTTTCATCGTTGAAGTTTACTACGTTTTACGAAAGAAAAAAATAAAAAACTGAATAACGAACCTCTTATAAAAAATGATGACACCTAAGGTATAAAGAAATCACTGAGCCTTCATAAAGCAAATAGTATAACATAATTCAGTGTATCCTAAAATATAAATATAATAAATATGAATGCAACTCATTCCTAAATATCAGGAATGTTACACACAGTCGCTACATTCACACTTAACAAAAAAGGAATAAATAAATTAAAAATGTGAACATAATGAGGATATTTGGCACTGTCCCACTTCAAGTTAAACATAGTAACTGAATAGCTCGGATAATGTAAGGTTTAAAAGACCGCGGCCGTCGGAGCACACGCAACATTATAATACAATTGCACCGACGACGCACCTAAATTAAATAATCTTTTAAATCTCAACCGGTTGCACTTGACATGACTAGGTAAATAAAAGTAGCAATCCTTCGTCTAAATGCACTATCATAAAACAAAACAACGGAATGTTAAAATCGACACCATCGCGTTAAAACATATAATAATTTGGTCTCAATAGTAACATCCGCGATGCGAGCCGGTGCGACCAGTAACGGATTGTAGGACATTCACGCCTCGATATCGTACACACAAAAAAATTTAATAACACTTTTTTACCTAACTACTTATGTATCTAGGGCAAAATTGTACTTGGTACAAACTAAAACTGTTCGGATTCACTGTACAGCATTGAACTGTTTATCCCGCTATCTCAACACTGACTACGTCAAATTTTAAAGACAATGTGGCAAAAGTCAAACAAATAGAGACAGTTCACTATTGTATCACAGATGCGTTAAAATTAAAAATTAAACCCGTAAATAACCGACTATTGAATATTGCGTATGTACAGAATATAAAAATAAAACAATAATTGTGTTAAATTTGCCACAGAGTCGTGTTTAACGCGTGTCTCAACCTAGGCCAAGGCGAAATACAATATTCTCCTATTATTTACATACACTTAGCCTATGACCATCAGTCTCAACATCATTTCTAAGATTCCCTAGCTCAGATAATATAAAATAAGCCATGTCTCACTCGACCGAGAGCTCAAAATAAATCGTCTACAAAGGTAACTTTATCTCACAGTCAAATTAAGGTACATAACACGTCCAGGGGTGCGAAAAGTAGGTACTATATTTTTTAAACACGGTACCGAGGTAATACAGACGAGCGATGAGCAACCGTTCGAAGTCAACACGTGACTGACACAAAAAAAAAACAAAATTAAGTAACAATTATAAATCGTAAAACTTCCGAAAAACCTTATAAAAATCCTAAGATCAAATTATGAGGTAGACTGTTTACATAATATGCATCATTGAGGTATAATTATTGTACGTTTTTACGAAAATAGAGACTCGGCTAGGGTGACCATGATTTATAAAATATAATCGGGACAATCTTAAATCGTAACTCTAATTTGTGGTCACCCTAGCCGGTCGAAGTTGCAGAGGTAGATCGGTTGATAGAGAATTTGTAGGGAATTAAATGTAAGTCTTACTGCGTGTGGTTGGGGAGAGGGCCCGGGTGGAGCGGCGCGACGGCGTGGCGGTGCTCGCGCGCGATGTGCCGGCGCACGGTGTTGTTGCGCGTGAACGTGCGCGTGCAGTGCGGGCACGGCACGCGGATGCCCTGGTGCCGCTGCCGGATGTGCGCGCGCAAGTTCGTCTCGTACCCGTAAAGTCGCTCGCAATACGGACATTTTAGTTTTTTACCTGGAACCATTTTGTTATTGTGTTAAGTTAAGAAATATTTGAAACATAAATGCAACGTATTTCCGTTTGCTTAGACTTGAAAGACCAAATGAAATTATTGTAACGGTTCACAAAAGAAGAAAATGCTTTATGGGGTGGCGAAACACTGGCACCATGGAATTGTCGTCAAAATTATTCGAAGGAACGTCTAAGACCGCATAAAACATTTCTTAAAAAATTACACTTTGATGCATAAATGTTTGCCACCCCTGGTCTAAACTCTTAAAGAAATATCTTCTATCTTACCATCAGCAGTAGCAATTCCACCAGATTTACTAGTTATGATCTTAGCTGGCCAGATGTCGGGGCTCGTCTTCTGCGGCACGGGCGACGTATCCGCAGGCTTGTCGTGGTAGTTGGTGGTCGGCATGGGCAGCGCCGGTGGCGGCGAAGTGTTGTACCCACCCTGGTAGTCGTTCTCACTCTTTATCCGTAAATCTGAAAGAAACAGCAACACTGATTGAAGAATCGTTTTGTAACTGACATGTGATAACGGGAACAATATTATTATCATTAGCAAGATGACATGTCATTGTCATGTCACCATAAGACTTCTATTTGCAACAAATTCCCATATGCAGTAAATTTAAAATGAACGCATCATAATGTATGTTTTCCTGTCTGCATATAATTGTAATTGTTTTATCTGCAGTCGCATTTTATATAAAACATCCGGTAATCCGATCTTATCCAAAACACGATCATAATGAATTACATTTTCCCACGATGTTAGTCAAAAAGTTCATTCTTAAATTCCAAACTTATTTCGATACACATTCTACACATACTATGCAACTAGTTATAAATTCTCAACATCCTTCCAGTCTGGGTACTCCGGATTATTAGTTTCGCTAGTATTTTTACGCAGTAGGAGGAATTAAATTCAACCTTCAGCTCCCTGGTCATTAGAGAGGCGCTCCATGTCCTCGTTGCCGCTGGCGCTGCGCTCGTAGCCGTTGTTCTTGGGGTTGGCGAGCGTGGATGTGCACTCCGCGGGCGCGTCCTCGTAGCGCGCGCCCGCCCCTGCGCCCCCGCCAGCACCAGCACCGGCTCCCGGCGATGATCGCGTATCTGGCTCGTCAGCCACACTGCCACAGTGCGAAGATGAGGAACTTTGCCTGTAAAAAAATGAAGAAAATGTGTTAATTAGTCATTATTGGCCTTTAAAACAGTTCTTACTGTGTGAAGAAAGCGTCACAGTACCTGTAATTTCTTGCATGTGGGCTGGGTACAGTTTTGGGGGCAGCCGGTCGCCGATGCGACGGCTGGTGCATGGGCATGTGTGCCGGCGGAGCATACCGGCCCATACCGCCGCTGCTGTGTATCGGCACGCCGTACTGCGGCATGATGGGCGCGAACGTGGCTGTGTGTGACTGCGGTGTCGCCTCCTGCGCCTCGCAGCTCCCCGAACCCGATACTGGGCTCGTCTTGATCCGTGCCTGATGGCGTTCGCCGGTCGACTGCTGCGTCTGTTGCTTCATCCAAGCGTCTTGAGACATTTCCATTGAAAGGCCTTTAACCTGGAAATTTAAATTTTGTACAACTTACAACAATCAAAAACTGCAGAAGAACTTCAGAGTAATCCAAGAATTACATGTGACACGGCTCTACAGGATTACTTATAGTTCGATGGCGACGTAATTCTGAGATCTTACACAACGATAAATATCAAAAGTCAATGTGTACCTGTAAGTTCTCCCCGCTCTTAAGGAAGCTGGACAGCGCATCCTGGCTGACGTGCACCTCGCCCTTGTACATGAACTCGAGCAGCGCTTGCATGTTGTCAGCGCTGGTTGCCTCCAGGATGACGTAGCAGGCGCCTGCGTGGCTCGGCGGCGCGCTGTCGAACAGCTCCTGGAAGTGCTTGCTGCACGCCGC
Source organism: Papilio helenus (assembly GCA_026546675.1). NCBI lineage: Eukaryota > Metazoa > Arthropoda > Insecta > Lepidoptera > Papilionidae > Papilio > Papilio helenus. Next base: position 8,926,553 of record JAOCNA010000001.1, read on the forward strand.
CAGGATAACCTTGTGCGCCTTGAACTGACGCCCTGCAACAAAACAATACTAACTGTATTTTAAGTTTTACTTGTCAAATCATTGGAAATGTAAAAAGGAACTACTAAAGAAATGGCGGTCTGGCGCGGGTGGCTTGCAGATTTTGTCTAAGTCATTTAGAGCTAAGAGATTATTTAGATCTAGACGCACCAATAAGGCACAACGATCTGACAAATATTGTAGTTAGGATGACGATAAAAACAGGTTTTTTTGTGCATTGTGCAACAAATTGTCTTTAAGTCTTTAACTCTTATGTTAAAATAATGCAACTAAACGATTACGGTCCAGTTACAAGCAGAGCTTGCTAGGCGATAAACGACCTTGTAGTAGGAGTTAAAAGTGAATTTAATCGTAAACATATCTGTAGTAGTGTATACGACATCATATCGCAGACCCTTAAGACAAAACTCACGGTGGTCCACAGTTCTAAGAAATGTACCGGACCGCGGAGCTTCATACGATTTGTTTTTAATTAGAAATGAAATGTTCAGTGTTTCGTTACTGGAATCTGAGATTAGTTTACAAATAACTACCCGACAAGGACTGCAGTTTAAAAAACATAGATTACTTTCTGAAATCTAAATCGATTTCGAGCAATTCTACTGTTTGACTGGTGTTACATATCTACTTAACAGATATTTTCTAATAATTATTTATAAATAATAATCCCTTACGGTGAAATTAAAACCAACCTTATTAGTTAATTGAAATTAACTGTTCGATGACATGACTATTAATTATTTATTCGGCGCATAAAGATAACGGTCTTTGACGTTGGCAAATTTCGTATATTCCATGCACGTACATTTACCAAATTAGTTCTTGTCTCTAAGAGAATATTACATCATTATTAATAAGGAAAATTATGAGGACATGCAAACTATTCGGTAATCAGCCGAACTACATGTTTCTATGCAAGTCTGTACGGCACCGAAACCTTGTAAGAGCAATATTTCCTGTTGCTCAATTTGATTGCCTTTATTCATCATACAATAGTAAAATGTATTTAAAAAAAAACCTTCCAAAAAGCAGTTAATACACCTTATTCGTCTTCATATTGAGCGTAAACTAAAAATCTTTTTTAGTGTTTTCGGGCCAACGTATTTATAACCAGGAATGTAAAAAGTATGTTTCTGAATCATCTTATAATATAGCACTTTCCAATGCATGTTAAAAAGATCTATTTCCTTATTTATTTATTTTGTGTTACAATGTGTTTTAAATAGAAGTTTTACCGATTAAACATTTCAATAGAAAAGTGACGAAGAAAGTATATTCATTAGGCAACGTGAACTCCCTTAAAATTGAACTTTCTCATGGCAATATTTAGAAACAATAGCTCCTCCGAACGATTGCCTACATCTGGAGTGTGACGTCAGAGAGCATGGCGCGGAACTAAATCATAACCTTGGTCCGGCAGTCGCATGAGACGTGGAAGGCCAAACTTAACGTCGAGACTGTACCTACGAGACAGTTTCCACTGCCGAAACAACAAAAGTATCTTGTCATCTCACTCATTCACGTTCAAAAAATGAGATAACAATACATTTTCGTATAGATTTGATAGTAGCAACCTACATTAATTCCCTTTTGTACGTAACTAGAAGTACACTTTTTATGCAAGTAGGAAGCAAACGATCCATTTGTAAGGGCTAAAGTTCAAATCATTATCTTCAACAACCATCAAAACTTTGTTATAGGAAATCAATCGATAGTATACGAAACATAGAGATCGATAAATCGTTATACGAAATCGATGTGCCAAATTTCGATTCATTTTAGTGTATCGCAAGTCAGTGGGCAGCCTAACACCGGCCCTGCTGTGATCGTTCCGTTCTGCTCTCCGCCCACAGATTATCTCAAACACTTCCTCGTTTCGTTCTCAGCTTCATTTGTTTGCTCTAACACTTACACTTGGTTATTGTCACACGTCACTAAATAAGGGAAATTTATTAAACTATAGTATTAATAATTGAATTCATTTAATTTAATTTGTGTATCCTTAAATGGTCCAAATAATGTTTCCGTGGTTATTATTTTAATTCATTATCTTTGTCTATAGTTTAATTAAATTTCTATGTTTCCTTTAGATTAATTCAAAACTGTAATGTGGGAAATTCAATTGATTACGAATTATTAGAATAGTTCCTTTTCATTGACTATTTTCCTTATCTTTCCTTAATTTAAATAGTATATCCTAGTGTTCTTTTTCCACCTTATAGTAACTATTGCCCAATTAACCTCAAATGACACTATAACTTACGAGGTATAGCAACCAAAAAACGTTATCGCTACCGACCTTTTCGTATTAATTCGTTACTACCATTAACCTACTAAATACCAGTTTAATATACATTATTAAAAATAATAGCACCACATTAGTATGTGAGAGTGAATAACACTAAAAACGTGCACTTATACAATGTAAATTAAGTTGTTATATAAATATTACATTTCAGATGTTGCTCGCGACTTCGTTCACGCAATATTAAGATAAAAAGTAGCCTATAATATGCCCGTCTATGTCAGCTTCCCTCAGTGAAAGTCCTCTCGAAATCGGCCCAGCCGTTTCGGAGATTACCCGGAACAAACGCGGCTTGCGGACAGACAGACAGATATACAAAAAATTCTAAATGCAATTTTAGCAACGCAAATACATCATCTTCCCGAAATCTGGAATTTTTCTTTTGATTGTACAAACAGATACTCTAATTTTATTATATGTATACCATAGATATAGATGACGATGGTCTACAATACCTTTAGTCTCTGATTGCAGAGAACATTAAAGCTCCAATAAAATATTAAACACTAAAAAATTCATATCTGAACTTCCCAATATAGGAACAATCTACATATAAGGAAGTGAATTTAAAATAAATAGAGTTTAGACTAAGATAAATCGCTTCGTTATCGGATTTACAGATAACTACACAAACTTATTTCACGTTACAACGGTCGTTGGGTATCTCAAGAAAATATCTATCTGGTAAATTCAGAAATGTTGCCATCCACGAGCCATTAAATACTCCAAGACGTGTAAATTCGTAAATAATTCACCACACCCATATGCATATAATTGTATTGAAAATGCTGTGAATTAGTCAATAAGTATTAAACAGATCAACTTAAGTAGCCTACAGAAATAAACATCCAAATAACTAAGAATTGTACTATGAAACATTACTTCATACATTAAAATTAGGACAATCAACATTGAGTCGGTTCTTGCGGGAGTGCATGAGCATTGCAACAGCAACGCCGCGGCGGAATAAAGAGGAAACAAACGACATTGGTCGACGCATGCGCTTGCAACACCGCGACATTGGCCCCATTCGGAGACCCACTAACGCTTATCTGACGGCACTTCGTATGGCATATTTTTTTTTTCTAAATTAGAATTATCAACTGTATTTTTGTATATTTTAGTTTGCTACTTTGACATACAAACCTTTTGCTTTTAATTTAATGTTTATTTCACCTATTTTGAAGACATTAACAATAATTTAAAATATCAGAATGGTTATGTTTACCTACGTAATATTTAACATATATTTAATCGTATGTAACATATATGTATTCTTGTAAAATTCGTAAATATTATCTACTATATAATAAAGCTGTCTAAAACCTTTGAAGTTAATGTTTAATATATTAACATATGTATTATCATTAATTTTAATTCTAATGTTTTATAGTCGATTCGGCGTTGACGTCATTTGACCTCGCCTAAATGTCTTCTAGTAGGAAATTATGCGGCCCTTTGTCCTTCACACGAAGGCGATCCGAGTACCCAAAGTCGACAAACAAGCTTCCGCATGTGCAATGGTATAAAACTAAAAGATAAACTAACTACTAAAAACTAAACAATGGTAAATATTTAAAAGAAGTCCATAAGGACTTCCGATAGGAGTTAACTCGACAAGTTTATATGATACTATCGCCCGTGAATTCGTTTATACGGCATTTTAAAATGGAGTTGAACCTATGGTCACATCAAGATGGTAATCTTTTTCTGTACAAAATTACATATAGATTCGATTACAATTTTTCGTATTTATGTTCCAACTTTCGAATTTGTGATATTTGAATTTTTTTTGATTTTTTTTTAATCTTTTTTAATTTTTTTTTTAATTACGTCTTTAATTCGATAATTACAATTATACAAGTATTTGAGTTCAAGGTTTAAATTAAAAATGTTCAACTGCAACTTTATTTAAAAACAATAGACACTTTTATATGAAGCTCGTTTTAGGCATAGTGAATCGTAGGAGTTTGATTGTTCGCATAAATGAATGTTATTCTTTTATTGGCGAGACAAAGGCGGCACTTAGCCTCAAAGCGAGGCGGCAATATTTATACAACCTTCGCTTGGGCCCTACTTGAGAGCTTCGTGTGGCACACTCGGAGCATCCCTTACTTACAACTCTATCTTAATACAAATACATATTCCAAAACTTAGCATCTAAAGTCTAACAGCATCTATGTTCTTATCTACAATAAAATTATTTGTTACTGTATTTTAACGGATAAAAAAAAGAAAATATGGCCTCTAAAGTTTAATTTCCCGCTTCAGAGTAACGCGGGTGCAGTGTGAACGCGGCCTAATGTTAACAATATAGACGCGGCTGTTGATTGTATAAGAAAACGATGGAAGCTCCATTGTTAGATGGTGGTAGTTGCGAGTTGTCTGAAGTGGTAGGGCGGACCCTCGTGACCCTTAAGTGTGTTTTAATACAAAATATGGGGTGACACCTCAGTACAGTTATACAATTTGGATGTCTTCTGAGAGAATCAAGGAATAATATGAGGTAAGGAAATACTGTTTCGATAAAATCGGAAACAGAGAAAAGCAATATTCATAGAATAGTTAATTTTTTAAAATATAATTGCACATCTCTTGTAATTTATGAAATCTAATTTATAAACAAATATCTCTAAATATTTCTAAAATTCAAGTTGATAATTTCTTTATCACTCTGTAAATTATTAAAATGCACTTCGACTTGTTTTCATTTTCGCGAGTATTTTACAAAAGAATTAAAACAGAAGAGTTTAAAACTGGTAAAAGAGAGATTATTTTTGTCAGACAGAATTACGGCATATATTCATAAATGGAACAATGAATCCACAAAGGCCGGCACACCAGAGCCATCTACTTAAATTAGCATAAAACACCTTTTTAAATTTTCCAGCAAAAGATAACCTTTTTTACAACAATGCATTTGAATTGTGCGACATTTTGCTGTTTGCGAAGAACACAAACACAGTAATGACGGATAACTCCCTCGGGCGCCAGTTTTGTTTTTGATCGTCGCCCTAAGAGTTCGCTATTGCGTTACCTGCATTCCAAATTGCCGCTCAGCGCAATGAAATCGGAATTTATAGTGACATTTTGCAAATGAAAACATTTACGAGAAGTTCATTTTTGTTATTCATAAAGTTCGTTTGTAAAACGTGATATATAACAGGGAAATGGTTACTTTTTAAATGACTTTATATACTTGATAGACCACGATGATACTTAAATATTACTTAGTTTTTTATTAGCTAGTTATAAATATTATTCCGTTTTCATTGTCTTCTATCAATTTAGTAAAGATTATCGGGATGGATGTTGCAAACTAGTTTTCAATTTCATCTCAAAATTTTCTTAAGATGATCAATTCTTGGACAGGATATCTTATATAAATCAGTGAATAAATTAACCGAGTTTTCATTGTAATAGTTGACGCAGTCTTCGCAGGTGAGTGATAAATTGTTGTGTGTTCGTGCATTAAACAGCGATAAAACGGCGGTTTTCACAAAATCACAAAACTCACTAGCTAGGGGTTGGGCAGGGCGCGAAAGGGCTTCCGGGGTCGATGACCTTAAAGGGCAGGTCAACGCACAAAACGATGGATGCGTGAAGGTCCGCGTGATTGGTAATTGATTACTACTATCTAATATTTATTAATTATTATTACTAAAAATAACTATTTGATACACTACCGGGCAAGTTCCTGTTCCTAATGGTAGATTTGAAATATTAAGATGAATTATGTTATTTCACTTCGACGGAATTCATACTGCGAAGCTTTTAAAAACACGCTTTGTGTAGTTCAGCCATATTTGAATTATTTCCATACTTAATTTTGCTTCATATTACCTGCAACAAAGAGTTTAAAATTAAATCAATTTTGTCAACACATTTTAATAACAACTTAACACAAAGTCAAAATATAAAGTACAAATCATAATGCAAAAACGGAGCATATTAGTAATAATAGTAATGTATTGACTCATGTTATACTTAGTTGATATATGCAGGTTCAATTTACAAAAGCATTCGCAGATGGAAGCAACAAACATTATAATTTGACATTGAGTTCCTTTGAGCCAGCAGTGGTCACTCGTGTCACAATAACGTCGCGTACAAACGCAACAACAAGGCATATGGTAATTGCCTTATCGGACTATCGTGTTGAAACACAAAGCAATCGATTCCGCACAACTAGATGCGTATACTTACTCTAAATAGCTTTGTGTTTAACTACTACGTTGACAAGGTGTTACGCTGAAAAATCCTTTTGTATTAAAGCAAACATCTAGGAGTTTTCTATACCTACAAATATTTTGTATCTTAAACAAATGAAACATATTAAAAAGATCTGTAACATTTTATTATCCATTTTCAATATCCTTTGCTTTTTTCATCATATCTATTCTATGTTTGATTCATGAATTTTCTTTATTATTCCTTTCAATAATAAACCTTACATTCTAAAGAATAATTTCCATATAAATGGAGATTTCAGATTTTTGTATAACAGCTTTGGAAGACAGTTGTTTGTGTAGAAAGTTACAATAATATAACTTGGCCCTTAACCCGAAAAACAGCCGCCAATAAATTGCTACGTTGTTTATACAGGGAGATTTACGACTACGACGGGAACATTAAGCAGAAAATTGTAGATTAGAATTTATCAAAGATTTCCTTTTATTTGATATATACTTTTTTAATGTTACCTTGAAGATAAATTACGATGAAACTAGGTGATTTTATTTTCTTCGTTATTTAAGCCTACTGCTACACATTACATTACAGAAAAACGACATTTAAAAACCTAGGAGGTTTCAAAGAGTGGCGTATGTAACCAATAACTATATGCTTTTTAATCATTCTTTATACGAGACGGGAGCAAATGAAGGGAGCACCGAAGTGATTATCGACGTTGATGGACATCCGGAAACCGAAAAAACTGCAAAGAACTGCTGCAGTTTTTGTTGTAAGTTGTCAGAGCAATCAGTTAGATTCTTACCTTATTGACTTAAATTTAAAGACATCTTTTAAAATATAGATTCCCTTACATATCAAAGCTGCATCAAAGTTCTCAATACATGGAAATCTAGTTCAGTTATCAGGAACTAACAATTGTCGGCGTCACATCTCCCGCGCTGACGAGTCCCCCCTATCAAACGGCACAAAGCGTTCGCTTCTACAAACAACAGACGTTTCAAAGTTGTTATTATAGTAACCATTGTTCCCAATGTAATTGTATTACCCAAATAACAAGATTCTTCCTAACAAAATACAATCAATTACGAAATACGCGAATAAAATAGTAATTAAAACTTTAATTGAAAACTTTTGTCGTCCAGTGTCTGTGTAATAAACGTTTTGTATCAATTTTCGTTTAATTAATTATGAAAATTACAAACTGTCCGTCATATTTTAGGCTTTTAAAACGTTAATTTTGCATTGATATATGTATTAAATTACGCCCTCGTTTGTATGTTCGCTCTTAGAAAAAGAAATAAAAAAAATTATATTAAAAGTTGACAAAAGAACGACGCTGTGCTTATGTAGAAGGAGCACAGCAGTAATTTTTCTAAGTGGCTTCAAGACGCAAAGAAAACAATATAGAAGATATAAATGGAGTAGTGGGATTACGTGGCGAAGACGCGGGGGCGAGGGGGGGACGGGGCAGAACGTCACGGCAACTCAATTTATTAGCTTCTTGTTTTTACTTCAGAGACTGTTTGCTGGATCTAGCTCGACGAGTTGCCTAACTATTTATTTAACTCGTATACAAATAAAAATATTTTCATTTCCACTACTTTATTCTATTACGAAAAGGATGAAGTTATTCTAAAAGAGACATTTTGCAAATCTTTTTAACGACTTGCTATTTAAGTACTAGCTTTTGCCTGCAACTTCTACTGCGAGATATTAAAAATAATTCTTGTTAAATAGTGTACGTATTATATGAGGACTATGTTCTACATCTGTGCCAAACATCGAATCCGTTAGGCCGCTTTGGAGATACCTTGTTACAAAAATTCATCCATCCATCTAAACTATTAGTATTATTGTGCAGAATAGAAACAATAAATAAGGAAAGACATTTCATATAGCTTTGTTCCCATGTTGAGATTATGTAGATTATTCAAAATATCAACATATATCGTCATAGCATAGAAAAAATTAAAGTTGGTACAATTCTTAAGATATTCAGTTGTAACTGAAATAATATTTCAATAAGAAGATAACATTTGAGTAAAATGTATCCATGGCCACAGTTGTCGTTTGTGTGAGCGCAGTAATTTGTCACAAGCGCTCCTGTTATCGAAGCACAGAGAGCGAGCTGCTCGGCCAAACAAAGAGATTTAACTGTAATATTCGCAAAACCCCTGTGAATATGACGAATACAGTTGTTATAGCATTTTTCAATAAAATATCAAATAGATATTGCAAGTTATAAAGATATTTACGTTATTTTACGTAAAGTTTTATTCGTATATTGTATTTTTAAAATAAATAACAATCGACTTACATAATAAACACACATCATCATCAACTTGCCCTTATCCCTACGGAGTGTCGGCACAGTATGTGCTGCTCTTCCATGCAATTCTATCAGCCGTCATATTTGAATCCACTCCCTTCTTAAGCATAT
>JAOCNA010000001.1:8997589-9008041 GCA_026546675.1 Papilio helenus
GTACGAGGCTGGGTGGAGCCGCCCGTAACTACTCGGCTATCATCTACTCGTAAATGTTCTTAAAATATGCGTTATACTGCGTTTCTAGATAAAGACGAGTTACTTTAATATTGTACACACCTTAGATATAACTTTTTTTGGGATTTTTTGTTTTTTATGTTAATAGTAACCTTAATTTGTCGCTTCGCACGCCAAGCCGTATACAATACTAGAGCGCTCACGAAATGGAATCTATGTTATATTTTAGACGAATAAATATGCATTTAATAAAAATAGTTTTATTTTCGTTCTTCGCCAAGGAACTGAAGTTTTACCCAATGATTGTGAATGTATCGGCGGCGCGATGCGGCGGCCACGTGGTCACACTATCAGACTTGCTAACCGTTCTCGTACCGATCCCGAGTTCGCGTCGTAACATGACTCCGCTCCACAAGTCACTGTACTCCCTCGCGGCCCGGAGACACGCGTCGCTACAATACCAACACTATACATACAAAGCTTACAAAATAATTAACTAGTGTTTGCGGCAGACCGTCGCCGGCAGGGCGCGGTCCGGACCCGGCCCGGCCCGGACCTGGCCCCGGTCGCGGCCTCACGTGACCATAATTTTCGTACTGCTAACATATTAACGGATCAACACGCAAGGAGTACGACTAGAAATTATCTCACATTACAATCGATCCGGTAACGCTTACTAATGAAATTGGCAAATTGAGAAAAGGATCGTCCGAAATTGACGAAAATTGATCAGGGTTCAGTGTGAGCAAATTGACGACCGTCAAAGTATACGAAGCGCAGATGTCCGGGACGGTCCGGGCGGGTTAGGGCTCGTCCGGGCCGGGGGCGGGGCGCGCACTGCACGCACTATATACATTTGGCACTGGGAGGGCGCGCTCGGGTCACGCCGGGCACAGCGGCACGCGGCAGCACTCACACGCACACATGCAGGCGCACGCCGCGCACGCGCACACGCACACCACGTAGCCGGGCACCATGCCCATGCCACCCATCGCGCCCATGCCGCCCACGGCGCCCATGGGCGCGGGCAGCATGATGGGCGCGCGCGCGCACAGCTCGCGGCAGGCCAACGTCTCGATGAGCGCCAGCGTCTGCCGTCGCTCGTGACCCATCAGGCACACCGTGGACTCGCGCACCACGCCGTGCAGTAGTGTCAGGTACCTGCAACAATACTTTACTCACTTAACGCTCTTTCAAACCTTGGCATATCCAAAAAACGTCTTTTAGTTTACTAGATTTACCGTAGACTTCAACTATTTTCTTATAATGAACTGAGTTTTAATGCATTAAATTCAATAAAAACTTTAAGGGTCCGTTAAAAGATAGAGAAGTAAGTATGCTTACCTGTGCTTGAGCGCCTCCTCCTCATGGCCCACGAAGTGGTTGCGCAGGTAGGCCTCGAGCTTAGCGCGCTGCTGGCCCAGCTCGGGGAAGTCGATGAAGAACCGCGAGCACATGTAGCGCTCTAACGTCTTAATCTTGTCGGGGCACGCGGCGCGGTAGCCCTTGGCGAGCAGCGCGCAGTACTTGAGTAGGCCGCCGCCGCGGATCTCCTCAGGCCGCCGCGTCGCGATCAGCTTCTCGGCCAGGTGCAACAGCGCCTCGTCAAAGTCCCCATACACGGACTCGCCGACCACGGTCGGGTAGAAGTTCTCGCCGATAGGCAGCTGCGCGCACTCGTGGAACGCTAGCAGCGAATCGAGAGCGATTTGGAATGAGTCCACAGAGAACTCGAACTGACGGCGCATCGTGTCCACGAACTTGAGCTCAACGGATTTGTGGCCTCGTGAGTTTCCAAGTGAGATAAGCGACCAACGGTCGCCGTCCGAGTTGACGCGCACCATTTTGGAGACGTAGGCCTCCTTGAGGCCGGCTGGCGTAGCGCGACGGCGCGGTGTCGCTGGCGGCATTAGGGCCGCCAGGTGGCCTAGCACGGCGGCCTTGACGCGGTCGCAGTGGCGCGCCGTGGGCAGCTCCGCAGTGAAGATGAGGTCGATGTCGGAGTATGGCTGCGCGCGGTCAGCCAGCACGTGGCTGGCGGCACCGCCGTTGAGTCGCACGTCGCGCACGGCCACGCCCGCGCCGCCTGCTGTTACGGCAGCCTCGAGGCGCGCGCGCACGCCGGCCACGAGCTCGCGCAGACGCACATGCAGCGTGGGGAAGTTACCGCGCCCGTGGATGGGGACCACCTCGTCCATGACGTCGTTGAGGCGGCGCACCTGCTCGTAGCTGAGCACGGCGTGCCGCTCCCCGCCAGTCCCGGCCCCGCCGCAACCTTCCTCCGATGAGGTGTAGCTCGATTCGCTCTGCAACAAAAGAAAAAAAGATTATTATGCGCCGCTATACGTATATCATTTTATTTAAGTCAAACCCCAACTCTCAGTCTCGACGTAGGCTCAATACTCTAACGTATACCTAGAACCATAAGTATATTTATACCGTAAGTATTATAATATATCTACAAAAAAACCCAGAAGAAAACAGGTGGCACAATGCATTTAAGATTTATATTTTGAGATATGCCCTGTTCTCTCGCTTAACAAACAATATTGATAAGCGATAAGAAACTATTCTCATAAATATCACTTTCCTCAATTTCTTCTATCGCTTCCGCCTGTGGTATTCTAGACAGTGGAAATGTTCAATTTACAGACCTTTTAAAATTGTACAGCTGAGCGCCTATGTTGCCATTTTTTTCGAACTATTTTTAAAATTCCCGCAATTAATTTACCCTTACTATATATTACAACGATTGATTTATTCTATCATCATTTGCTTTGGAACATCTTGAGGCTACTGCAGTTTATCTATTATGTTTGTATATCAATTATTTGTTTAAATAGCTTTGCGTATGTTTTCACTGTCGCGCTGAGTAACTGATATATCTCAATACTATGGTGAGATAGCGATTAAAATGAAGCGAAATTATTAATTTATCATTTAAGACACACCATGTTGGTGAGTATTCATTTGTTTTTTACTTTAGCCTACGTTTATGAAGATAAGCGAAGGCACGAGTGGGTCGGCTCGCTCGGTGCAATACCACGACCACACAGAAGACAGGCGTGAAGTAGGACCAATTCCGCGTTTCGTCTGATGAGTGTGGTGCCGGAGGCCCAACAGTCCCTTTTTCTTCCCACCCTTTTTTTTATAAGAATAGGATGTGAAGGTAACGTGGATTTATTTGACGGTCGAGGAGACGCATAGGAAGGGGCAATATCCTCTTCATGTGCGTCTCCTCCGTCGATTAAGGGTAGGTAATGCATCCGCTATTGCGAATGTCTATGGGCAGTGGTGGCTTTGACATTTTAGCGGATTCAGGTGGCTTGGCGATGCATCGTAGATGCAGCTACAATATCTACGAGATATGTAGCTCTGCTACGAAACTGCATGTGCAAATATTATTTGCAACATTCTACTCGTATTACTTACTTACTATATTTAAAAACTTTACCTAATAAAAACATAGCCATTATTATATATAGATAAGTTTATAGAAAACATAAATTCACATGATCATTAACAGGCTGAAAAAATTAAATTAAATTCGGTTTTACAGCACTAAGTTTATATTGGGACAAATTTTAACAAATTATAAACGTGCGCAGCAGATGTTCCGATGTTAATGACTTCTAAATTCATGCAAAAAGCCTAACGTGTCTATTTCTCAACGCACATTGATAAATTTACGTCGTAAATAATTTAGAGATACGTACAAAAAGGTGTTAGTGAAAATTAGCACACTTAAAATACTCGCGTTTAACTAAACACCTACATTGTGTCACAGGAGAGTACTGTATTGTACTATAATAATTAGAATATGACGATTGATTGTCATTTATTTTATACTAACACAAGTTTGGTGTAAGCACCTTCTGGTCTCTATGAGATGAGATGGTGCAGTGTAGTTGTTGTGTTGGTATAGAGTGTTGTACATCTTATAGAGACGAGATGGCGTACTTCAGAGACCAGTAGAAGTGATCAGCGAAGATTCGAAAAAAAAATGAAATGAAAATTATTTGTCAAATTCGAAGCTCCAATAGTCTAATGGTTACTGGTACGGATTTCACTTGGTCGAAGGTTCGATTCCCGCTATTCGACTGTCGTAAACCATTTTTAACACAACTTACTGTTTGGTATAAGTAAATTAACAAAAATCTGATAATACTAAAAAAGGTAATATTTAGTTTGAATGGTTCTGCGGTTAGAATATTATATGTTACGTGACTAACCAGTTGTCGATACCTGGTTAAGTTTCAGTTACGTTTACTTTCTTTTGGAACGTTCATTTAACAGTCGCTAGGGATGTTTAACTCTCATTACCTTATGATCTACTTTTAAAAACTATCTTTAAATTTATAATAACAAACGCTTCTCAAGGAAACTGCGTTTCATTCTAGTCGTAGTAGGAAGTAGTTTTAAAGATAATGAAATTGAATTTAAATTGTTGGAATGTTATGAAATCCCTGTGCGGTCCAAAACTCATCGTTCGTGTGGTATTATGATGTTACCGGTCCTAAAACTGGTTCTTTGGCCTTGGGCGTGAAGAGGTTTCCGCATGCGGCCCCACCGCTACCACTAATGTGACACTCATTGAATACAACTTTTTTTAAACAAAAATAAAGCAATATAAAACAAAAACAAAAAACTAGCTAAACATTATAAAAAGCTTATTATAATTTAATCTTACTAATATTATAAATGCTTATGTTTAGATGAACGGATCGTGATGAAATTAGGCATAGATGTAGAGAAAAATCTGAAAAGAACCCATAGACTATTTACTTTTGTTTTTTAATTCCACGACGACGGAATCGTTTGCGAAAGCTAGTAAAATTATATGATTAAAATAAGCTTAGGAAGTTCTTGTTTAAGATTATAAAGAAATCAATTATTTTATTATCTATTTGGGCAATTAAATTAATGTAATTGTCGATGTTATCTACAATTTATCTATCAGGTTTGTGATGAGAGAACAGTTATAACTAGCAAATTTAGCTTTGCTTTTGCCGAAAATTGGTAGTTTATACCTACCTATTTAAATGTAAATGTCATATATTTAATGTAGTAATTAATTTAATGTAATAGATAAGAACATGATAAAGGAAAAAACATTATTTAAAGTATAATTAATACAGTGAAGAATATCTGTGCAAATAGGTAGATATAATCAGTTTTTTGTATCAATTAAACGTTATAGTTATTTATTTACAGTTTTACAAAAGATACAATAAAGTGAACTTTGGAAGAGAATCCATAATTGACGATTTACCCAAGTCACGTAACATAAAAAACGCAGATTTGAACTTCGCAGACAACACTATGACGACAGGTGTCGGCGAAATAGAAAAGTTGCCAAATTACACAAAATGACCGGTCAATTTGGATGACAGCCAAAAATTTAACAGTGAACATTCAAGATAGCATAATGCATTGCAACTAAAACGTACATTTTTATACAATAATTTATTTAATATATCAGATGTTTCTAGCTAGTCTTGGCTGTAATGATCTTTTACTTTTGCCTCTTTAATTATAAAACATTGTTGCCAGTATTAAAAAAAGGATAGGCTATGCTAATTGTTGAAGAATTCCGGCGCGCACATGACATGCACGCAATATGTGTCAGCCGTATGCGGCAATAAATTCATTGTGTAATGGGCATGCCGCGCTTCAAATTGGGGCGTCCCTCCCAAGAGCGCCCCGCGCATCGCTAGCCGCCATTATCTAAGCCCGCTCTATTCACTTCTGAAACCAGTGACGTGATCGAGACATTTAACTCTCTAAAGTCAACTGGAATAATAAATTAAAATGTATTCCAGCAACCTTGCAAATTACATTAATTAATATTAAAGTCTGCCTATGAACCTATTCACAGATCCATTATACATTACAGAATACTAATCATGTTCTACTTCTTAATTATCAATGTCTTAATAATCGATTTAAAAGTAAATAATTTTTAATGGCATAAAATTAAATAGTTCTTTCTGTGATTGTAACATCACTATTCAAGTCGCATTTAACGATATGACCGTCCGAATACTAGTGCCATCTATCGGCAAACTGCGTATACAATTAACGCACAAGTGGCCGGAACACGTGAATACGGAGAATTCGTATAAAAATGTGCGTGACATGACGACACAGCGTTGGCACCGCGGAAATGACAGGCCGTGCAAGTTAAGGTCGTTCCCATATATTATTAATTTATTAGTTGAAATAAACTACAGTAAACTTGTGTAATTATAAACTTTACTTCTTATATTTTCATTTGAAGAATAAATTCGTCTAACTTTTTAATAAAAAAAAGTTATGGAAAATGTTTCAATATTGAGAAAACATAACTATATGCACCAAATTGCACAATGTGTCTAAATCACTCTGTTATAGACATTGAGGAAGTTTAATTTTCGTCAAGGCTGTTCGGTATGATAAAAATACAAGCGTAATATCATCGTATGCAATGTAAGCGGACATAGGTAGGTACGTAGCCGCACGCAACTGCGTTATTTATTGCCGCGGCCGAGCTACGGGCGTAGTTGTAGTTGTCAAGGATGCTCGCGTCTGTGTGCGTTCGGCACGTGCAGCGGCGCGCATGTGTGCGCCACGGACACAAAGGTACGAAACGCAACGGTGACCATGAAATTGTTATATAACTATAGTTCGCTTCAGAATATCTCGAGGTCGCATGAATAGGTGGACATTTGAACATTAATTTATGATAATGGCTTTGTTTTATTGATATTTTATTTTTGTTTTGTTTTATATACTGTTGAGTGGTAAATTGTTGAGGTTATCAGTGAACCACATCTCTCTGTGCCTAAGTAAGTCTGCCTAAAAGTATGTGAAAACTTAGCTGAAGTTATATTTATCGTAATTCTTTCCACTTTAAGTAGCTTTATTAAGGTTTATATAGGTAAGTAAATTACTTTTTCGTTCAAGAATTTGTACCAAAGCTTAGACTCCGTTTAAAAAGATATTAGCGCCAAGAAGCAAATTCAATATGGCGCAGCGCCGTGACAAGCTGTCAATTTCACAGTTCAATACGCAAATACGTGTAATTACTACTGAACTGTTTCTTCAAAAGGCTAGTATAGGTATAATATGAGCTGATGACATATTAAATACGAGCGACGACGGAATAGAAATAGTTCTGAATGAGGTAAGCGCCGGCTTGCCGTGTCACGTATCGAGCGCATCCGCGTCCTATTGTCAAATTGTTTAATTTAAAAATACGTCCATATTAAACTCCGACAACTTTAACTTAAACTTCAATGATTTAATGATTGTACATAAATAAATCAAATATTTGGCCATCGAGTTCCGTTTATTTTTAATAATTTATAAATCGAATCCAAATTTAGTGCGTTATTTATTTTGTCATATTGCAGCTATCATGGAAGTAGTTATATTAAATTACAGGACATACTTGTTTTTAGTAGATAAAAATAGTGCAAATATTTGCAAGAAAACATTTAAAACCTATAATACACTTTACATACATTGTGATTGTTTATTAAGCATGTCATTCAGTTTAATAATAGGTAATTCATTCAATTTCAATAAGACCGTAACATTAGTAATACAGTAGTAGTAATAAAAAAACAAAAAAAGATCGTGAAATATTACCGTGACGAATAAACCGTGAAACCATGGCATAAAATCGTTACTACGAAAGGAGAAGGTGATAAAAAGTATCATTCAGTTAAAGTAAATTACAAGTTAGTTATACCCGTAATAAAAGGTACCGTATAAGTAAAGCTGACGCGTGAGAGGTACAAACAAATAGAGATAAGTAGGTACATAGTACTTAGGACATAGTCTCCATCTACCCCATTTCATCTATGGTTACCAATATTATAAAGAGGAAAGATTTGTATTTTTGTATTTATTAAAATAACTCCAAAACTACTGAGCCGATTTCAAAAATTCCTTTACCATAAAAATGCTACGTTACCTGTTAGTAACATAGGCTACATCTTTTATTATTTCTTAATTTCACGCGGACGAAGTCGCGAACAACAACAAGTTTACTATAAAATGAATAGGTAACTTTTATTAAGAAAACCCAAGCTCTTGTTTTTGTTCTTTTTAATGCTCCAGCGCCATCTAGGATAGAATCTGAAAACTCGGAAAAAGTTTTGTGATTTCATAATTTCATATCACGCCATCTTTAATGTTGGTAAAATTAAATTGAACGTTACCATTTTCAAAAAAGAGGATCATTTAGAGAGAAAGAGTAAGGTTTTTTTTTAAAATGGCAAGAAACAACAAGTAATTTTTATTTCTTAAAATGTTAAGTACCTTTCTGCAAACTAATGTATCTGTGGTTTTAATAAGGTGAATAGCAACACAAGTATTTGACGTTTCGTTACGAAACCTGCCAAAATTCGCACCCAGCGAACAATTTATAGCAATTGTATTGCGTAGAATATAAGTGTAGCAAAATGACTTCCGTAGCAAGGGCTGGACACTTAGCCCCATATTTTAAGGCCACATCCCAAGTGGTCGCTAATGGCTTAAAGCCCGTGGTCGCAGTCCCAACTCCTGTTGACAAACTGGTCGTGCAACCTCTGGCGAAGACATCAACTGTGCAATCTTTGCATGGAGCCCTTCCTATTCAGGGTTTAAAAGTAAAGCATACAACCAACCGTAAGTTTATCTACATATTTTAATACTGTTAGAAAATTATTGATCGATATTATGGGTGAAAATTAATGTTACATAACACATGTCATTTTCAGTGCCCAATCAAGTTCGTTTTGCGCACTCTGATATCGCTTACCCTGACTTCTCTTCGTACCGTCGGAAGGAAACTTTGGATCCCAAGTCGAAGGCCAAGGAAAATGTCGACACTCGCAACTCTTTCACTTACCTTATTGCTGGAGGTTAGTATATTTTTAATTATTTCATGTATGTTTTCAAACAAACTTGGCGGCGTTCAGTGGCAGCCAACATGAAGACAATTGGGCTGTCATGGCCCGAGACCAAGCACAGAACCCAGGATAGAGCGAGCTGGCGGCGCACTGTGGATGCCCTCTTCCCCACTACGGGGACTTAGGACAATAAGAAGAAGATGTATGTTTTACATTACAAAGTTATCAAGCATCACTTAGTTATCTTTTTCACACAACTTTATTGTTATTCAGTGAATATCTAACAACATAACTGCTAAATATCTAATCAAACAAAATGTAGAGTTGTACGGAGAACAAAATATAACACTCGAGAACTTGTTATGAATTATATGACCACAAAAGTGTCTATGCTATTAACTTATTAAATCTTTTTTTAATCATAATGCATCTACACTAATAAAAAATCACGGCTTAACTCTGTCCCCGTGATTATGTGACTGCGATTATAGCTCATTAATCAAATGATACTGAAGCCACGGATCATGGGCTTGCGTCAATGATCAAGTCTAGGTCTAGGGCAGTTACTACTAATATGGTCTTTATGGAAATTGTTTTTACATCTGTGGTAAATGTCAATTTGTTTTATTTCATTATGAATTTCTCTAACATCTTACTATAAGGATCTTACAAGCATATGAATTACAGTAGTTTTAACACATAGGAATGGAAGAAGGTAACTAGATTAATGGAGGTGGTATAGGAAGGGGTATATCCTCTTTTATTGTGTCTGGCTGGTTGCTCATGGGTTTATCATACAAAATTGTAATAATAGTAATTAATTGTTGATAATTCCTTTCCGCAGCTGGTGGAGTGGCCGGAGCATATGCTGCGAAGTCTGTGGTCACCCACTTCGTGTCGTCGATGGCGGCCGCAGCCGACGTGCTTGCCTTAGCCAAGATCGAAATCAACCTTGCTGAGATTCCTGAGGGCAAGTCTGTCACCTTCAAGTGGCGTGGAAAACCTCTGTTTATTCGTCACAGGTAAATACATTCTTTAAAAAAATATTTGTTTTTACTATGGCCAGTATCTAATAGAGTAATCAATAGAGAAGCTTGAAAATTAAATATTTATCTGGAAATTTGTAAGCTATCATTTTAAAATATGTTTGGCTTCCTATCTACTTGCTTATGGTAAATGTTACTAGCTTTTGCCTGAGACTCCATCCGCGCAAAATTAAAAAAAATTAAGTAAGTGGCCTGTGTGTTCTTCCAGACTATGCTCCACATCTATGTCAAATTTCATTAAGATCAGTTCAACCATTTAGGACTTACCTACTTACACTTTCCTTACACTCTACTATCCATCCATCCACCCATCAAAATTTTCGCATTTATAATATTCCATTCACAGGACAGCTGATGAGATCACCACCGAGAAAGCGGTACCGCTTGACCAGCTCCGTGACCCCGAGCCTGATGAGAAGAGGGCCCAGGATCCGGAGTGGCTGGTTGTCATCGGTGTGTGCACTCACTTGGGCTGCGTGCCCATTGCCAACGCTGGGGACTTCGGTGGC
>JAOCNA010000001.1:9059919-9072122 GCA_026546675.1 Papilio helenus
TTTTATTAAATTTGTAGGTGTTGGCGCAACAGCTGTTGTAAATGCAGCAGTGTGTAAACCTAAAAATGTTAAATGTGACGCGTTGCGGCGTGGTGCGGTGCGGTGCGGCGCGGTGCGGCGCGGCGAGTGGCGCCGCCGACATCATTAGTTGCAACTTTGAGTGTTTGTGTTCGCACTTGACACATCGTCGTGGGAATACAGCCCACATGCGAGCTCCATTTGAGATTGTATCCCATCCCATCAGTACTAAGTATTTCTTACAATAAAAGCTGAATCCTAAGAAAAGCAGCTCTTTCAAAACATTATAAATGATTATATAAAATGTACAGCGATGATATTTATACATTTTTGTATTTATCTTGAGCTGAGATTTCCCGCGGGACTGTTCCATTCGCAGTCACGTTGCTGACGTGATCATATTATTTGTACTGAAGGGAAAGGTAAAAAAGGGAATAAGAGATAGTAAATACTCACCCTTCTGAAATAGTAATATATTGTCATGATTGCGTTTACAATATTAAGAGCATTTTAGTAAAACATTTTATAAGCCTTATGACTAAAGGTTTCGCTTATTTTTTTTTA
Source organism: Papilio helenus (assembly GCA_026546675.1). NCBI lineage: Eukaryota > Metazoa > Arthropoda > Insecta > Lepidoptera > Papilionidae > Papilio > Papilio helenus. The sequence goes on from JAOCNA010000001.1 coordinate 9,060,502, forward strand.
GAAAATCTGCGTATGTCACGTACACCGGAACATTTTAAGAGCAGCCACTAGCTATAAAAATAATGTTTTCTTGTCCATATTTTATAGATGGACTGACCAAGCTATTTTAAAATGAGGACTGCTATTCGATAATGATACAATAGAGGATTTTTAATTTGCAAACACAATAGTTATAGCTTGGCATTTCAATACAATGGCTGTAGTTTTTTTTTCACCTTATGTGTAAGTTAGACAGTTATTCGAAAAATGGTCATTGACCTTCCTTGTGGTATATCTCAGATTTTATTAATGCATCAGTATCTGAACTTAGGCAGTATTAATAATGTTAATTGTAAGCAAGTAGAAGCAATGTGACCTTGTTTTATGCTTAGCTACGACTTAATACTCACGTCGTTTAGTTGAACGTATTTTAAATATCCTAAGTAATTTACTCGATTTGCGGACTCTTCTTTCGAAAAGTATATCCAGTTATGTAAACCTGAGAATGTAAAACAAAACATTTTCATGCCACAAACTCAAAATGAGCATCGCCAGTGAACTATGACAACTATTCGCAATATTCAAAACAATTATATTCGATAGCCAAAACAAATTTTTTGTCTGTACCTGATACTTCGCCATTTTTCAACTCGGACACAAAAACATGTTCAAAACCCGAACTGCTGATCTTCCCTTTTCCTCTTGAATATAAACCAAACCATAGTTGTTTTAGGAAATCCCGCTGTTTCGCCGGATCGGCAGGAACTTTACCTAAAAACGTATAATTCTTAAACTCTTGTGACATCTGTGTCTGTGTTAATTCGAGTATTATTTTCGGAACGTAAAAATAGTAAAATAAGAATAAGATGAAAATATAATTTGCACTAAAAATGACTAGAATCGTGAAAACGTGTTATTAACAACTTATAAGGTTACCTTTTTCCTTGAGGAAATTCATTAAATGCCGGATAACACTTGTAGACATGATGGCATCCATAAATGCATTTTCTTCTGTTCTCTCCTGAAATTGATCATTCGTTTTGTATCATCAAATTAAGAATTTCTACATTTATATATTCACAAAATTCAATATATTTGCTGTGCCTTCTAGTGTTCCCGAAATGATGCAAAAATGCCAAATATCAAATATATACTACTTGAGTTATTAAGATGCAGTTATTGTTAATGTGGAGTGTAGAAATAGTTAACCATTTTCGCATATATCGTAGTATATACAATGTTTATTGTAAACGGTAAAGATGACGTATACACTATGTGACAAATAAAGGTTTTGATTTGAGAATATATGTTCATTCAGTAATATTTAATTTGTCGCACCTGTGACGTCACATATTCGTTAACCAACGTATCTCTTTCGTAATTATCCAAAAGTGGCAAAAACTTTTGAATAGTCGGAATATTCCAAACATCAGATGCTACGTTGAGTAATCTGCAAACAAGGAAAAAATTCCGATAACACATTGTAAACAATTGCATTCTCTTTATAACAAAAGGCGAATTCCAAATTCAGTACTATAAGGTCATATCAAGGACAACGTTGGGATTTCATGGGCAGAATTCATATGCATTCATAGCCAACTTCTTGTTATTATTTTAGCTCTTGAGTATTACTGATACGGCCTTAAACATGGAATTTATAACAATTGCAAGCCTCTTCTCATTTAAAGATTTTTTCTGACTTACTTTCATTCCTTTTAGGAAGTACGTTCATACGTACGAACGAGTAAAATACATGTCGAATACGAAGTATATTTGATATATTTTCCATTCACCAATTAAAAGTGTAGTATAGAGTAGTGATTAGGAAGTATCGAAACATTAATTTGGAAAACTGTATTACATCGTAAGTTGGATAAAAAAGTAAATTGACACATTTTTTTCAAATGCTAATTTCATCACTGTACCCGAAGTAGGGCGTGACTAGACCATAGTCAACCACGCTGACCCAGTGCGGGTTAACTAACCGAACCGGCGAAGAAATTCAAAAATATGCCACAATCTTTTTAACAAGACATTTGCTTATCTTCATCGATTTAGATATTACTATGGAATTTGGACTTTGGAAATTATATCACTGTTTATTCAGAGGATTGATTTAAACATTGTTCTGCATAACGATGAATTTGACGTCGATAGCTTCCAAAAAATAAATATATTCTTTATTATAATTTCTTCGAAAGACATTTTCGTTATATTTGGGTAATTAAAATACATTTTAATTAATTCTCATCATCATCATCATCAGCATGTACCTGTCCATTGTTACTATCTCCAGCCTTATTAATTTTAGTTACAACGTTTTCTAGATTCTTCCATCAAATTGTATTTCTTTCTAAATATGCCGTACACCAATTATACAAATTTAATATCAATGTTTGTCATTATTTTTATGATTTAAAAACGGTAGCCAGTGTAGATTCGAATCCGTCACACAAAAGCAGTGTTTGCGACAAATAACGTGATCTGGCGAAAGGTCAGCGAGGGGAAAGTTCAAGCGGAGAAACCCGCACTCTCTGTAGGTGCTATATCTCTAACCACAAGGGCTATTCACCGTCTGTTACATTTCTTTCAATTCCCTTTCTATTATTATCACGAATTTAGTTTTAATAATTTTTTCCATGAAAAGATCCACTTTCGTTGCAATTTTTTTATAAAGTATACGGATGGACTATTACTTTCGTTAGTAGGAGTTCGTAGACTAGTATCAGACCTTATGGTAATTAACAATATTTTAAGAAAAAGACAGTAAGGACAGTTAAGCTATTCAAAATTCATACATCTATATATTCTAAATTAGACAAATATAAAATTCTCACTGAATGAAAAGTATCAACATTTTCTCAGAAATATAGGACAAATTATCATAGAAAGATTTATGCTAATATAAAAGTGAGCCTATCTTCAAAAATGGTGAAACGCGTCATCTTTGCAACAGTTAATCCGGTTACAGGGAGCTCTCGTTACGACAAATCCTGCCAACTTTGGACTGGCCACCTACAGATATGGATGGCTTAAATATTTACACTACTAATGATGATCTACGACAGTATGTAATAGCATTAAGATATTAGGTAATCTGAGAATAGATATTTGTTGGATTTTCAATTGCAATGAATGAAATGTTTAATGCAGACAAAGCACTTCACATTTCAGAAGTGTTTGTGTGTGACCCTTAACTTAAATATGTACTCGTATCGATCGAACGAACAAGAAATCTCTGATTTGGGGATATATACTCCTTCTCACAGATAGTCTATCACTTCATGAGTACAAGGAAGACACTGGCGGTAGATAAAAAATCACATTCTGGCAGCGTTAAAACTGTTACGTTACAATTTGTAACTTACCGGCATCACATGCCGTCATGTCGGTTATGAGGCCCTCGAGGTCCGGTGAGATGAGCCGCTCCTCATCTTCCGCGTGCGTGTAGTCCAGCGCGTGGTAGATCACCAGCGCCAAGTTCACCACCATCTGGAACAACACCAGAAACATTAAACATTTCGAACTTTGTTCTGAGTAACAAATGCTTACTCTTGACGCCGTACCTATATGCGTTTTTCATATGTTTAGCTTTAACAGCTTCATCTATATCAAAGAGTTGCCATTCAATTGGTTTTTATGTAGTCCTAAAAAACTATTGCTTGTTTTAATTTATTTCAATGCATCTGTGAAAAGAAGCACCCCGCGTGACTATCAGATGAACGGAACAGGGGTTCGGCATTGTATGTATGTTGGCCAACCGACCTCGCACCGCGCCCGTACGCCGCGGCAACGCAACACTGCACACCCCATTACATGTTGCTTTTGTAACACCTGATACCACCTGATTAATGATTTGACTACCGAAAACTTACATTATTAAGTAACACTATAGATCTCTCTCGATCAGCGAGAAACACTTGCCGGGTTCTTATCCTAATGTAGTTCATAATTACATATCCTTACTTTAGCGAGCGCATTTCTAGGTCTTAATTCTAACCTAGCAAGCATTTCTTGGCATACTCTATAGATGATTTCAAACCCAAACTCAAAAATTTTAACATGCGTTTTTTAATTGACTGTACCGTTTTTTAGTACTAAAACGAAGTAATAAGCAGCGCTATTTACTTATTTCCAGTAAAACAAAAGACGTCCAAAACATGTTATGATCAGTAAGATACGATTTACGGTCAGAGTTTGCACGGGGCAGTAGGATCAACAGCGCTGGCCGATGCTATGGCAACGGGTAAGAGGCATTGTATGCAAATCACGTGCGATATTGAGTTCAGTCGTGTTGCAGCGCGTTGCGTAACTGCCAGCCGAAAGCCATAACAACAACATCCGATTTGCAGGGTGTTTACACACCAAAGAGGCAACCAAACGGAAAAAATACTGTAACTTCTAAAACACATAGGTGAATCTATCTCAATATATGTATAATATTACGTGAATTTTGTTAGTTTGAAGGTCTTGATGTATCTTATTCCAATCACACTATTAACAACAACACGGTTAAAGTAATTCTATTAATTAGTAGCTATGATTTGCCCTAGTGTACAAGAATCCTTAACAAACTTGACTATAACTGATTATTAGTGTAATATGATTGTTAGATGATATCTAACAATCAGAGCAAATGTTTCACGATTGTATTAGCTCGTTACGATGTTGTCTGAATCGACGTAAGAAGTTTACTGTCAATGAGAAGAATCAGTTGGTAAGGTGATAAAGCAAGAAGCCGGATATTACAGCATAGAAATAATTTAACATCATCTGTGGGTCCTTACGTTACTTCTTACTGTACTTAGGATGATAGATGCGACACTAATGCTCGTAAAAACATTGCTGTTTAACACTCATTGTGCTTATGATTGTGCCGCGGAAGCTATCTCATTAAATCACTTTATTTAAAACCCTATTTCATTGGAAGTAGAGTTCAAAATAACTTGATAGTAAGTGAGATGGTCAGCGCATCATAAATATGCGCTCGTTGCAATTTATATTTAGCTGTGATGTGATAAAGTTTATTATGCTATATCAGTGCTAAAGCTTTGATGATACCAACCGCACGCAAAGCACGTATGTGAAACAAATGGCCGTGGGAAGAAATTATGCTACGCGAATAGATTTGATATTATACTTGAATGTTTACGGAAACGACGACCGGTGAGGTATATTCATTTTAACCGTTATATTATAAAATATACCTTGTCAAACCAAATCCTATCGTCACTTTACGGAGTAAATATTTATAAGGAAGATAGTTCATTGTCATATAATTTCATTGATTCAAACATTCTAACAATATCGTCAACAAATAAGAAGATTATTAAACTACACAAACCGAACAGTCTTAATACTTTAAGGTATTCCACTAACGAAGTAGCATTGCGTGCTTCACAATTCAACAGTGTCAAGATGAGTTAGTTGATAGCCTCTCTGCGAGGCTGTTAGCTGTTAGGCCAGTGTTATACAAACACGGTGCCCAAATGACCCCTGACACGGTAAAGGGATAGGGAGAAAGTTCTTTGTTAGAGTGCAAATAGAATTGTTTTCACCAGATACCGTACGAAAATTTAAGGTACGTTTATGAATTTCAATTAACGTCTAATTTATAAATCTTCGTCGTATTTTAAACTTACAGTTAATCAACCTTTTAGTTTAAAGATATAATTGTACAATTCCATTATTAAAAATTTCTTTATTAATTTACTTGAAGAACTTAACATTTTATCATAAAATACACAAACGCTTAAATTTGGTTTGAATATTTTGAAAAGTCTAATAAGAATCCTCTACTTTAAACGTTTCCCCGTCACAAGTTCAAGAATACCGTTTAAAGCAGACTAAATAGTTTATCAATGCCATCACAAAATAGCTTCGATTAAAAAGAACAATGTATGATGTTACAAATTACCTTTGGCGCCAGTGACTGTAACATATATAGCTTCATTTACTAAAATACCCGAAAACTAGCTCACCAGACTGCTTGTTTACGTAACCTACACTAGCTGCCAAAATATTGCCCCAAATATTCCAGCATTCCTTTGGTCGAATTCTGCATTAAAACTGCGGGATAAAAGTAAACTAGAACGCTTAAATATTCCTGTAAAAGAATGGTTACAATAGATTCTTTTGAAATAATGTATACAGAAGAAGCCTTGAAAAGCATTCAGAAATATACAAAGAGGATGCATCTTCTACAAATTAAAACTACGCCATTTGCTCTACGTTTAAGAGGATATAAAGTATCCTTAGCAGAAGTACAAGGGCTAATGAAATTGATAGCTTTTAATGTAAGAAAAAAAGAAAATACTATCCACCACACATCGTAGCCCTCTCGCAAGTAGCTCGCAACAACTAATTAATTTGATTTGTCGCCCGTCCGACTCAATCAATGAGACCCTTTGAGTACAATTATACAGGCCGCTCCTACTTTTTTCGATTTCACATTAAATAAATCCACAAAGCTCTTAAATACTTCAAATCCACGCAATATAAATATACGCCATTCGACTACTGTACAGTTAATGACTTTATTGTAAAATAATGATGATATAACTAGTAGAAACATACTACGTCGGTTTTAAACTTTGGGTAATTTTGACAAACAAAATCGGATGTAACATTCACCAACAAAAAAACATTTAAATAAGCAGATACGACACAGTCATCGCAAGGGGAATTACGCTGGAAAAATAAATAATTATCGAACATCCTGTAGATAGTAACAAGTACTAAACCAATTTAATCGAATTGGCGCTCGCGTCGCCTCAGACAATTATCGTGTAAACATCGTTATGAAGAATTACGACACATTCAAGTCCATTACACAGATGTACAAACAGACAAATACAACATATGAATGAAACAGTTAAAACTTCGTTACGTATTGAGTATGTTGTAACATGTATTGCTTCATCAATTCCTGACAAGTTTCATCTACATTTATTATTTTATTGTGAGTTTCAGTTTCATCAGTGAAAACGCTCCTTAAGCTTTTAAATTTTAACCTTAGAACATTTAAACCTTGTTTACTTTCGACTACGAGTATAACATGTACAAGCAATAGTAATAGAACCGCAGGTGTACTATATTACGGACAGTTTAATGCAATATCATGCAAACATATTATCTAGTATAATACGAGTATAAACCTGTGAAATTTGACCACTCAAAGCTCAGGACTTTTGTACATGAATAAATTGCAATAAAAGCCTCATGCAGTCTCAATATTCGACTTACCTTATTTAATACTGAACTTTTGATGTCAAGTGTACAACTACGAAGAAACAAACACCTAGAACCAATAGCCTACCAAGTTGGCTAAAATATAGATAAACTTGTACACATCTTTTCAGACTCGCTGTCGCTTATGATTTAAAACAATTAGATACTAGTTTTCCAAGTAGTGCAACAAAGGCAGATAACGAGAGTTTAGTGCGTGCGGTGTCGACGTAGATGTCCGTTAGTACAAAGGTGAATCGCTCTCTCTATGCAATTCTTGTGACGTAACAGATTATGCGCTTTACTAATAATCTCGATCATTGTATAGTTAACATTTATTCGTTATTGCAAAAGGAAAACTTTAAACATTGAACCTTTCAGCAACTCTTTGAAAAATCTCTTATGGAACAGAGAAAAAATTAAATGACGAAGGTATTTTAGCATAATTAGGAGCAGATACATTTTTGTAATTATAGGTGAGAGAATACAAAAATACGAACAAATTAAAATCAAGCAATTTGAACATAATGAATGAAAAAGCTACTTTATTCATTACATTTCATAAACAAAACATATCTAATCTCCCCTATCTTATCCTACTCCCGTAGTGTCGACGCACCGGGTTTTCGTCCTCCAAATAACTCTATCATCCGTCAACTTAGTCATCACTCCCTTCTTAATCATGTCACCTATTACGCAATCCATCCACCTCTTCCTAGATCTAACTCTACCGGTGCATCCCTCCACACTCAAAACTAACGTTATTCTTGTTACATGCGATTCATACTTCCCTCCATTTCATAAACAAAACTATTCACATTAAATAAGTCCATCTGTGGGTTAAGCGGAGCTAGAAGGAACTACACGACGTCACAACAAAAGGTGCCTGACAAAAGGAACAATCTCTCGTCTACTTTCAACTGAGATGGGAACTCCCGAGCCAGAGCAACTGCATAATAGAATGCAAAGGAGTGCGCGAATGTGATAGGAGTGCATTAAGCGAACAAAGACTTTGCTCGTAGACAGTTACTCTCGCACAATCGCTAACTGACCACTAAGAGAGTTTTTATTTTCGTTAAATCTACATAATTCTACTTCTTTTTAAAATTACAAATGCGAAAGTTTGGGTGGATAGATCCAGGGCTGCATGAATCTTGATGAAATAAGGTAAAGGTGTAGAAGACATTCAGAAAGAACACTACTAAGCAAGTTTTTATTTTAATTTTGAGCAGAGTGAGTTGCAAGCGACAGTCAGCCGTTTAATAAATCTGCTTGTTTTAATAACTTGAGTACTTTAAAAGCGAAAATTATCGGCAGTTTGATTTCAAATTCAGGGAAACAAAGAGCTATAAATGGAATCCAAGTGAAAGCAAAATAGAATTCCAACAACGTGAATAAGAATGGAATTAGTTACGAGAAAGGGCATTTTAATTAAGACATGATTATGAGAGCTATTTGCTTAGGCGACGAGCAAAGCGTGCGAATTCAAAACACAATTTCCGACAACCTCACATTTCTCCTTTGGGATTCACACGTTAGCGTTTGGAGGGTGGCCAACTGATAGGTAAATTACAGGACAGTCTTACGACCTTTAAGCTGCCATAATAAGTTGTTCCTAAGCATGGGAACCTGTTAAACTTGTGGAGCGTATGTTAACTTAAGTTATCTATCACAGGACAGATGGTTGCATAAACGTGTTGTACATGATACGTCATTAGATAGCCTTCTAGGAAAAATTATTATAGAAAGCTTGTTTTAATAGAGTGTATAAGTAGTGATAGTTATACAAGGCATAATGATCACAACATTTAATGGCGGTCAGTTTTCCGGGGTGAAACGTACAACTTAAATTTGCATTTTTTGTAATAGACATGTATTTCGTTACACTATAAATTGTGAATTTTACATTGACAGTTACGTAAAATTAATTAAATCTGAAGAAATTCACTTCAGATTTGATCATATAAATGGATTTTATGCAAATAATTATTGAGGTATTTTCTTCCAAAATCGCTTCAGCTTTCTGTTTCTAGAATGATCTAGGCTAATCTATAGATATTTTTACGATATTGTTCAATACTACCAACTTTACTTATCTAGTAAACAAAGAATTAATTAAATCCCAATTTTACGGCGGGTTTTAATGTTCACTGACAAAGCTTTTACTTTGATAAATTACTTACGCGTGGTAATTACATATACTATTTTTACGCGCGTATACAAAGTTTGTTAATGTTCCTTTCCACGGTCAATATAATGGTGTGAAAATATATTGTCGTCTATCTCACTCGCCTTGAATAAACTGAGAGAACAATATGATTTTGTACGCTTGCTTCCGCAGTGAGTACTCACGCTTAGATGATCTTTGTATTTAAATAACTATGATGCAGCGTTTTCTCGTAAATTTGTTATTTGAATAATCCGTTTTCTAAACAAGATAACGTTGTTAATTACACGTTGATGCAAAAGTAACACTTTAATTTCATATTTACTAATATTCTCATATTTTTTTACAAAGACTTTCGAATCACGTGAATGTGTTAGTAATAAGTGAGTAGTTAATCACTTTAAAAAAATGCAAAATTCTAGCAAGTTGCAATAAATGTATAACGAATGCAATATGATAGTGCGGTAATGCTTTTTTTTAAACTTTTCCATTTTGAAATTCAACATTTTAGATTTAAACATGTCTTTACTATTACTTCACATAGTTATATCATGATTATACCAACGTTTAACTCTATCGTTGGCTAAAAACATCGTTTATAAACAACAAAGGATATCTTAAACAACGGAATTTCGCAACGTTCAGACTATCTTTAGAGGCGGATGATGCGATAGTTATGCAAATGACAGATCTGTAACGATTACGTAAGTTATCAGAGGAACGGACACCGCAGGGGCCAACTTAGATAATGTACGGGTCATAGAGAATTATCGTAACAAAGAAGGTTATATCAACAAAGGTCAAAGATTGCAGAGCGATTTAAGACTTATTGAAAGAGTCAAGTTGTTTGAATCGCTGTCAAATAGATAAATATCACATAATGAGACAAAATAGATTGTGTTCTAACAAGATTGTTCATAATCCTTATGATTGCTATCTTATAGAAATAAATAGACTAGTGGAAAGTGATAGGTTTTTCTAGTTAAAAGTGGGATTAGGACATGAGTAATACCAAGTCGCAGAGGAAGAAATCCAGGGCAGAACGAAGTGGAAGAGTGTTCTTAGGAAAGATGACCCACCACCATATGGGATACGAGTTGGAAAGAGAGATATAGTGAACAAACAAAAAAATGAAACAATGATTTTTTTTTTCTATGGGGAAAGTCTTAAGACACCTATTCTATTTCTTAAAGAGTGTTCTATTGGGTTTTACCCGTTGAAAACTCCTCGGTGGCCTTCCTCTACAGGCTCCGGAAACTATCAATAATCTTTCACATAAAAGTTACAATGTGACACGTCACCATTTTCACTATCATCAACATTTATTTCCGTATCCACCTGTATAATCCGTGTTGGGGAGTGACGTTCCCACAGTCGTCGACTTGTTAACCGCCCACAATGTACAACTAATTCCTACCTGATAAACAAACGTCTATCACATTTAAGGTTAGAAAGCGAGAGTTGCCTTTCGCTTATATTGGTTTAAAAAAAAACGCGCGCAAAAAGTTCGCAGCTAATTTCAGTTTGGTAGCGCGATAGCTTTGTATGAAAGCAAGCTTTAAAAGGAAATGAAAAACGTATGATTACATTTCAATCACAATCAAATAATAAAAATGTTTTAAAACTTTGTCAAAGACACTTATAAAACATGATTACAAACCAATAGAATAATTAATTAGAGTAGGCCTTTTCACTATTTATAATATTTTATTCCGATAGTTGTAGTTTATTACCTAAACTCTTCATGTATTATACATAACGTACAACACTTATTATATGATACGACTGAAAAACTGGCGGAATGCTGAATGTAATCTTATTACCAGTTACTTTAACTAACGTAATCATTTGTTGTTGTAAATCAAATACAATATGCGTTTATTCCTAATTCGTTGCTCACAAAAGATTGCCAATTTCTAACATCGTAATTTTCAACAATCAATAAACAGTTAAAAAATCACTAAAATACATCTTACTCTATGGTTATACATGGCGTTGTTAATATTTTAAAAAATAAAACAGTTTAATAAAGTTTTTACTTAAAAATTCCTTAGCATCATCTACCGAAATTATTTCTACCGATTATTATTTTGGCTATTTATTAAGTGTGTCAAGTTTTTTTCTTTTCTTTGCCAAGTCCGGATCAGATGATTATCATGCGCTGTGGTTAAAAAAAAAAAAATCTATAGTTGGGTCGCAATCCGGTTGTTGATGTTGATATACTCGCTATTTGTATGGATTGACTACA
>JAOCNA010000001.1:9179684-9193939 GCA_026546675.1 Papilio helenus
TGTATTGAACATTTGAATACTTTCATAATTTATCACGGCCTTATCGAATCTACTTTCAATTTGAGCTAAATTGTAATGCAGCAATTTTTCATATCGCGTGTGCATATAATTCTTATTTCTGTGTCGTAATTAACCAAAATTTTGACTTTGTGTTCTTTTTAAAATTTGCATTTAAAACATGATAGAATCGCAACTATAAGCAGTATTTGAGCTTTCTTAACTAAACTTTTCAGAAAAAAAAATCAAGGTCTTAAAAATAGGTCTGTTTCCTACCTCCATTGTTGTTTTTGATGCTTGAACTAAAAGTATGTTTAAAGGTAAACATACTAAAGTATATTTTCTTCACATACAGGTCCTTGTCGTACCATTTTTGTAGTGTATATCCTGTCTGTCCATTTTTCTGTTAAGTCAATTTATACTGAACTTCCGGACAAAGTTACAGATAACTCATATTAAATACGTGATCGGAATTGCGGGAAACGACACTGTTTGCTGTAGGAATTCTAATTATACGAAATGTCATTGGAAACTAGTCGATACAAAGGCTAAGCTTTTATTTTTAGATCAATATGAGTGAAATCGATAATTATAATTCCGATATAGAGAATTTATAACAGCTGTATGTTTTTTATTATTTTCTTCCGGTTGTAATCGAGCTTTTGTAGACATGAGAATTGCACGTCTTAAGGTTTCCGTCCTAGGCAAACATTTGCCACTAACGTGAGATCTATCTACTTGTAAGTTTTCTAGTCGATAAAATGCTATGCCGGATATTTTAATTACCTTAATATCCGCACGTTTGCGTACATGAGAAACATTTCTATATTGCCCAGTTGTGAAATTTGTGTTTGCCAGTGAAATAAATATCGAAAAATGTAATTACATTAGAAAGCTAGAGAAGAACTTGATTCAGAGATTGAATTGAAATTTAAATATGTTTAAGATATAATTGATGTTTTGTGTCGGTTTTGAGTAATGTTTACGACATTGGAACTTTATTTATACTTCCGCCTACTGCTCCGTCTCACTGGCCCATACTATGGCTTTATAGCAAGGTACAAACTCTTTAGTACATTTTACGTAACCTTGTAACGCGGGTGTTAAATTCGCCGTATCTCCGTCTTCATTCGGAACATCTGATTGTTTTGATGCGTTTTTGATTGGCCCCCGCCTTGGTCTCCTTTTGTAATCCAACGTTTGCTATTATACGATGCCTACGTAATATGAAAAGATCGTTGACGACAAAATGAAGCAATAAATGGAGTTATAGATAGCTTTGTAAACGAAACACATGCATTTTTATTGTTATCCTCAAAGTTCGATTTATCTTTTAAACGTGAATGTAAATTTGCAATAAACAACGCACTCGCTGAGATAACAAACCGGTTAAGTGTTTCACGAACACCAATGCTGTTGAAATATTTAAAACGTAAACACATTGATTACACCGATCCTAGGTGAGGGATATATCATTTGAAAAATTGCAAACCTTTTTATCGGTATTCAGAAACTGTTTTTTTTTTACTAGTACCAATATTTTAATGTAGAATTTAACTGATATAACGCATTATGGAAAACATTAATAAGTCATCTGTTAATTGATATTATTTTAAGCGAATTAAAAACGGCTCAACTCACGTATGATCTGATGATAGTCACGAATGGTAATATGTTCTTAGAAAGTTCATACATGCGACAACTGACACTTGAAGTTCTACGAATGAAATGAAAGCACCAAAACAGCTACAGTCAATGTCGCTAATGTACGAGTAATCATAGAGTTCGCAATCGCACCGGCAATCAAAAATTAGCATCGCTTTTAAACCGCACAGAGGGTGTGAAGATTGGTGATACTACGAAGAAATGATTCCTCTAATTATATGTGGAAGGTGAAATTTCATATGTTATTTAAATGGAGGTTTAGCTTATATAATATCGTAATTTGTACCTTTTATACATTAAAAGCAAAGCCTTATGTAAATAAAGAGTTAATATAAGAGAAAAGTCATGTAGTCACTTTCATTTGTTTTGTGTGTTATACATAAATGTATGTAGTCTATGTGTACTGTGAATTAATAGTTTTCGTTTCGTGTATGGCTTTCGAGTGGTCTGTTATGCGGTCAGCTAGGGAACTGTTATTTTGCATCAATTCTTTTGTATTTTTGATGCTAAATTATTACTGTCGAGTTCAACGAACTGTGCCGTGATTTATGTTACGTACTATTAGTTTAAAAATGGAGCAATTTTCTGTAAATAAAATCCGCATATAGTTAACGTTATCGTGATGTTTTGAATTCTAAATAAGTTTGTAATTTAATATCTTTAAGTTGAATTGTACGTAAAATGTTATAAATATGTGATTATACGGCAAAAGAAATTGATTTGTTTGTTGTTAAGTAAAGTAAATAGTATGTATAATATACTGTGTGTATTTACTATAGTTTGTTACGTAATTTGGTATGTGAAAGTGTCGATTAGTGATAAATGAATATGATAAAGCCGATCCATCAATGAAGAGAGATAAGTTTACACAATGGATTTTTAGTTTTATCAATTTCGGTATTAAACACCTATGAATTGTCACAAGGAAATCATAAACAAATAGGTGATTTCTGTTAGCCAATGTCTGGATACCAGGATAACATACTAAGATATGATGTATAATAATCAATTTTTGTAGAGTCTACGACCGACTATTAGATTAGTCTTGCCGTGTTAGGGAATGACACGCAATAGTGTTGTAATTACATGCCATGTCAAGGCTTACTGCAGGCTTGACAATCGCATGGGAAGTTTTAGTTGGTACTAAAGTAAACTCATTTTTATCTATATATATTCCATAAGCATTATGTCATTGACTCTGACCTTGACGTGATTTTAAATGTCAATAAGCCATCGCGTTTTGTCGCTTTTTCATTCTTTTGTTTATGCCAATCTTGAAGGCTATGGATTTTGTCATTTCTTTTACTTTTCTCACTTCATCCCAATTGTTTTAAGGTGGTAAAATTATTCTAACAGTAATAGGTTTGTTTCTTTCATAATCGTATTGTAAAATATACGTGCGTGAAGGCGACATCAGAACCATAAATAAAGTTAGTTGTATCTATGGAATAGTAATTACTTTGTTAAGCATTTATAAATTATCTCGGTTATTTTCCACGGCTTTGGTCAATGGAATGCACAGCCGTTTCCTATATCTGTAAATAATCTAATATGTAATAATTTAATATTAACCGCAATAAAGTTAGTGCATATTTTAATATTTAAGACATTTATTCATATTTTTTATAGACTCAAGGTCGTAGTAACATCTGAAAACAAGCCCTTTAAAGATCGATTGACATTTCTTGACCTACGCACTCAGAAATCTATTACAATGTAAAATGTGGATGTTAGAACATAGACTATGAAAAAAATACGATTTAAATGACTATATTTCTAGTTTTTAATGAAGTCTCGGAATTTAATACATCGCAATATGTTATGTTATTAGAGAATAAATATTTTCTTGTAGTTGAGCGAATGGCGTCGAATGTACTCTCTCTGACTGTCATTTTTATGTGAAACGAAGACTTATCTGAACTACATAATGCGTCGTGTTTGAACAACTCTCCACATCATGACGGTGATGTTTTTATACTATTATAATGTTCTGACCGTCTTTTCTTTTAGATATGACTGATTTCTAAAGTATTAAGTTCTACTTGGAATAGTTAAATAAAGTCTTGATACTTATAAAGTTCCATACACGAAGGACAGAACTATGTGAATGCAACAGAATGAAGGGCGAATTGATGTCTCCGGATCACTCGAAGCGTTAATCTCTAAACCTACACTTTTTGATAATAAGCTTGGTGATTATAAAATTACATGTGCATTAAATTAAATTTATATTATGATTTCTAGTTCTCACAGTTTACTTTAAACAACGACACATAGATCCCTGTAAAAAAAACGTGGTGTGCATCCCATTTGCCTTGATGAAATTTAAAACCCAATCTACAATAATGTTAGTATTACGTGTAAAGAAATTCTTTCAAGTAATAAAAAGAGCCACGATTGTTGCTGATTAAAATTTCTAAAGTGTTTTTACTTTCACTCAATACATTTACTTTTTGTAGAGCCTTGCGCGTTATCGGAAGTTTATCTTTGTTTTTTATCTTGACTGCTTGTCCGGATGGCTGATGTCCCTGTCAATATTATTGTTCTTAAAATGCAGTATGTGTCTTTTTAATGATATTTTGTAAACCAACCAGCGTAGGTGCTTCGATAAGCACGTATTATTTTGTATATGGTACCTCAATTTCAAAAAATAATTCCATCTCTTTAAAATATGTCACCTTTAAATTTTTCAAACTTACGTGTTTACATTTATCATGCTGGTTACGTCATAACCTAAGTCTCATCTATTTTATCATCAAATACATTTTAAAGTAAGATTAATGTTTAGCAAAGAATTTATAAAACCAGTTATACGATCCCTCGTATAAATTATTTGCTTATTTTTGTCCAACTAAAAACTGACCTTGTAACATGCGTAGGATTTTGCGGTAAAATTACTTTAAATTAACTGTATATTTGTGTTTTGTTTCGAATTGCTGCTATTTGTCAAATCTACGATCAGAGATTGCTCTTTGATTTTTGTAGTTGGTTCCCTGTACTGTACTATCGTGTGGTTAAAAATTATAATGATCTGTTGTACTATTGCCAAATATCACTTGCTACTGTCTTTTGTCTAAAAGGGCGCTAGAGAGTAAGTGTAACGTTTTAATAATGAAATGTTATGTAACACCGTATATAGTTACGGAGTGCCTTTGACATATAATAACCAGTTACTTTATCAATGAGATGTTTAGGTATTTATGTTTCCGTACGTTCGATCGTGCGCGTTAATAAGTCAAGTTCAAACTCAAGGTTCCGTAGCATTTTGCCTATTGTCTCGTTTTTTACTTGAGATCTTTGAGAGTGATAAATTGAGTGCAATCTGACGAAAGTGAGTTATTTCAACTCTCTTCCTAATTTGATCTTTTGTTTGATGTTGTTTGGTGTTGCGGTGACTTTTATATTGTTTTGTTTGGACATTTTAATGGTGCATACTTTTGTCTTCGGTGTAACTTGTGCACTTTTATACTTATTTACTGATTACGCTTCCAACTAAACTATCGGCGTATCTGTATATTGTAGGGTTTCTTACTTTTGACACAAAATATCAAACCAAGCCAATAGTTTTCACAGTCATTATCTAAGATCCTAGAACAATTTTGTGCCAACACACAGTTAATGAAATTACAAAGTTTTCTGTGCCTATGTGTGCGTGATTTAAAGCCTGCACTAAAACTAGTTTGTGCGTCGTGTTGTTGATAACAGATGCGATAAGCGAACTATTCTTACAAGGTACAATGCACTGTTTGTTCGAACATTGAAAGCCCCCTTGCGATAATATAACTTGCAAGCTGTGTAATTTTTTATAGTAAATGGAAGTATTGATTTTACTAAGATTAACCTCGTCTCATTGAATGTGTGATTCTGAAGCGCGACTACAACTTCCTTGAAATCCGACACTCCGTGAAATTCGGAATATCAGCATAGAGTTATTAAAGGAAACACCCTAGGATATTTTCATCATGCTAATTAGATAACTTTTTAATTGCATTTTTTTATATAAAAAAACGGTTCCTTTATATAAATAGTTTCATTTACACATTGGTTTGTATTCCGCAATTTATCATCGTCACTGGATTCTAGAGCGAGTGTAAATGTCGTGTTGTCCTCGTTCCGTATGTCCAGGGCCCGTGGGAAATCTTAGAACGGACTGGCGACCGTCTACAGTGAGGGGACCCAATGCTTCAGAATTTACACAAAGGATAAACTTCTGGTATCATGTAATTACAATAGACAAGTTTGCAGGAATTTTTAAGAATAAAAATTAATACAGCATGGGAATTTTGATAAAAATGAAACAAACGCGTGAACAGAATATCTCCTCCACGTATAAGGTTTTAAAAAATAAGCGTCTTTTAATATTCAAAACGTATCCCTTGCATACTCACGCATGTTTTTTTTTTGCTCGGTTCCTGTTTTTAATACTATACCTGGAACTCTTCCGGCATCTGCTATTTGACGTCTTTCGCCTGCTTCTTTGTTTACACTTTGATTTAACGT
This sequence comes from Papilio helenus, assembly GCA_026546675.1. Classification (NCBI taxonomy): domain Eukaryota; kingdom Metazoa; phylum Arthropoda; class Insecta; order Lepidoptera; family Papilionidae; genus Papilio; species Papilio helenus. The sequence continues at coordinate 9,185,847 of JAOCNA010000001.1, forward strand.
AGTAATAAAACCTCCACGGTCGGCAGGTAAATTATTTTGCGTGACTAACCAATTTATTTTTGTTGTTCATCCTTTTTCGAGTCGTCCTCAGTGAGACAGGAAGCGGAGGGCTAGTCGTGGCCATTAAACTCGGCCAAGTTTGAAAGATTTATTTTAGTCTCTCGCTCACGTTATGTGCATATTTGAGAGGGATTTTATCCCGTAAATCGTATGTGATATCCTTAACGATCTGAAATCGTCTATAACTGTGTAAATCGACTCTTATGGTATCAAGTATTAAGTCGTTGGCTTCTAACCTTGCGCCGTTCAGTACAAACAGCATTAGGAATCAACATACGTGTACTAATTGGATTAACTAACTTGTATATTGCTTTTTATGCTATAACTTAACCGTTGAACATGATACGATAATATGTTGTTTGTTCATGTGAAAAATATGTTTGAAACGTTTGGTTTTACATAATTGTATTCCTGAGTTTTCAGTTAAAAGAATGATGCAGTTGAGAGTTCAAATAACTGGTTACTGGAGTCGGTCCGCGCATGTTACTGGATAGATAACTTTATTGGATTTAAGAATTTACCATTCCAGTTCGCTCATCATTATTTAAATGCTTTAATTAATTAGAAACATCATACTTTCATCGACTTGTACTGTCTCGTAAAAGTAAAGTTTCATGTTACCTCAGTAACACAATCGTACACATTAAATCATCAGTATTTCGGCTAAAGCGTGACGTAATTTGTGTTATGTCTATCATACGGTAAAATGAGTTTCGATTGATCGGCACCCACAACAGATGTTACGAAATGTTTGTACTGGCCGTCCGGTTCCTTCGCGAGGAGAAACATCTCGCACTTTCACCATCATGCACCAACTGGGTCATTCGACAACGGTACATCTGAAACAGCATATGCGCGAGTACTTTCATGAATAATTTCACTAGTAAATCTAAAATGTTGCACCTGTGATAACTCTCCAGAGAAAACAAAGACTTGTTGATATCAATTGGATCTTATCTTTCATGATTTAAATATAGAATTGTTTGGATCTGATAAATCTGTTGGTGATGTAATGGTACAAAGTATGCTCGTTTTTATGTAAAGCAATTTTATTACTATTAAATGTTGGTCTTGCGAAGCTATAAAGGTTTTTGACTCCATCTTCAAGTTGTATAATATTTTCAATGTGAAAGTAAAAATTCATTGATATGGAACTACGTATGAATGGATATATCCAAAAATAGCAAGTAATTTTCAGGCGTTCTGCTTACCAAATACAAACTTATGGCCGTGCGTTTTTTCCGCGTGGGACTAAAGGTCGAATATGATTTCATTGTCAAACGCTCCCGAGTCGTTTGTATCATCAAATTCTATCTTTGCGACATTCGTTTAATTTGTGTCAAGTTTAAAACAATTGTTACAGTTTTTTGGCCTCGAACACAAAGATTTACGTCTCCTCGTCTTAATCGTTGATGAATACCAACGATACCATCTTGAGTAGTAACCCTTCCAGACTATACGTGACAGTGTATAAAGATAATGACGTTTTAATACAAGGTTTCACACTGTCTACTTATTTTATTTAATACCAGCTTTATTCGTCTATCTCGTATTATTGACCAGGACCTGACCTAATCAACAAAAGTATTGTTGTTGTTTGAACGCGCATCTCGGCTTTGTTCATGTCGTGTGTATAAAACTGCAATGTCGTCGTTGTACGCATTATCCAGTCAATGTCGCATATTTACCTTACAATAATGTTAATCTTCGTCTGAGGACGCGTGGGCTTCATATTTATAGTTGTCAGGCGCTATGACATCACCAGATCGATGCTTTGACGTTTTATTACATGTTACCTCATTGTGTATTTTGCACAAATAGTGTTGGAATATTAACGCTGGGAGCCTTAACACAATAACTAATTTAGCTATCACACCTAGCAAAATGGAGCGATTGATCCATCTTAGAGAATATTAACAATGTTTTTTCATCAGGTGCATTGAAATCAATCGTTGAATGATCCGGAGCAGGTCTAATATAATTCCTCACTTCCTCGTCGAGCTAATTGCAATACCATTAGTTCCGCAAGGCTCAAAGTTGTGCCCACTTTGCCGCTGCTGCTGTCCTTGACTCGAGCCAGAGATTAACCCGAATATTACTTCCTATATTCATCTGAATGAATCATTTTCATATAACAATGTCGTGATTTGTAGTGAAATAATATGTGTTATTTTGATAATGTTTGTAAATGAGTACTCATGGTCGTGGAATTCTAAAAAGGATTAATAGGAGTGGTAATCGTTCGGGATTCCGTCCTTGGTCTCTAAATATGGAAGTGGACTATTTCATTATTAGGTCATCGTAGTTATTTCATGTAATTCAATGTTTGAGTGAGAAATATCTTGTTACTAAACACCAGACTCTGGTCTCCATATGGTATTGTGCCCATTTTAGGTGTACTTAATAAATTATGCATTTGATCTGTACGACAGAACACCGTTTTACCTTCGCCCGCTTGTCCGAGCCGTCCTTATTCGGAACTGCGTTAATCACTTCTTGTTCCCTTTACGTCTGTTGCTTTATTTATTTAGGATTTTTTCTTGAGGATGTTGCTTGACCTTATTGATTATAAGCTTGTACAACCTTGTGATTCCATCAATACGTCTAGACTGTGCTTTTGAAACTACATTAGATGTTTATGGTTACTGTCATAGCTGTTTTTCTACTAACATAGGTTCGTATATGCACTACTGTTGCAAGAAAAACGCGATAAACGGTTGTTAGCCACTTTTAAACAATTGCCAAATATCTTTTGTTGCTGGTATTATGTTTAGAAGATTGGGTAGGACGACAAAAAGATTCTGTTTACCCTTCTATTTTTGAACCGATAATTTTTCTGTTGCAGCTTTGTAATTAAGTAGGAATAAAAAGTTGCACATCCCATATCTTCCCAATTAATTCTGTCCAGCGCGCACCAGACCACGTCTTTGCGTGTCTGACTTTGCTGAGCGTTAAAAGCGTTTGCTTCCATACCGAGAAAGTAAACATTTTTTCTTATTAATTGCGTATTTTATTGAATAAATCTTTTCCAGTTTTCGTATCAATTTGTGAAATAGTTTGATATTGATATTCTATCTTTCGTACCTTAGTTACAGTATTGGATAATGTTGTAATATTTTGTTAGTACAGTTTGCAATTCTAACAGCTATCTTTGTTATTGCTGTATAATCACAGTACCTGAGAGAGCCAGTTTGTGCTAGATAGTTACTAGATAATCATTTACAGTTATCGGATTAGTTATTATTACACTTCTACTCCGGGACTTAGGAGTTCTAGTTATTTCAACATTTTCTAGCTTTGTTTGTATCTTTAAATTTCGTCGTAATGTTTTCTGTTTCGTCGACATAAATTATTTTGCAAATGGTCACTGTTAGATGTGCAGAATAATTTTAAACATAAACACAAGTTAACGTCTAATTCAAGTGACGATAAAATTACATACATGCAAATTAATATAGTGTTTTATGACAAAAGTACTCTTAAACAAGGAAGCGTAGGTATTCATTATCGCCTTTCTATAACGAGGTCCAAAAGAAAAAAGCTAATGATTTAAAGTTATTCTGAGAAATTAAACTTAAAGAAGAGTCATTGAATGTATGTTTAATTCGTATTTCGATTTAAAAGCATTGATGTGGGTGTTTGCGTGGGTTTGACCTCGCAGCGTGGGCAGGTGCTAACGGGCCACCGCCGAGCCTCACCAATGCCTGTAATCGCCTAGTACTGTGGGTATTCGCCTGTTACCGTCTGTTATCGCCGACGGCCCTTATGATAACTTAGTTGCTGACCGTCGACCTTTTGCATACAGCTATAGGAAGTGCGTTACCTTTCTTTATGGACTACAAAGTAGCTTGAATTTATTTTGACTCAGGTGGAACGAATTCGATCGTATCTGTGCCATTTAATTAGTCTACTGAAGTTCTACACAGTGGTCAGATGTCCTTTGTTAGGTTTATCTTGTACTTTTGTCATTTAATTCCTTAACGTCGCACTAAACTAAGTAATTGCTGTAGTAAAATTGCTTGAATATCCTTCGAGTTGCTCTATACGGAAACTACGGCTCCATTAATTCGTGTCCCGTCTCGCTGGACGCAATGCAGCACGTTGAATCACCGGCGCCCGAGAATTTACGGGGTTACTTTGCAAAGGTATCTGATACCATCTCGACCGCACACCGTCTTTTGTTAGGTCAATGCACTGTATTGCTTTTGTTGTTTGCAGTCACAGAGTAATGAATAGTGCATTTGTCGTTTGATTTGTGAAATGTCGCTAATTTTTTTAATCTTTCTGAATCTTTTAAATGTTTTGATTCCAGTTATTATCCTAGAAACTAAATACATAATTAATGATGGTTTTATCCTATTTTTTATATTGACGACCACAGAATTTTACTAGGATTTGAACTTTGACTAGTTTAAAAGCAATTAAAAAAAAACTATACTTGTATATTCCACGGTAGCACCTCAGGTGTTAATGGGCGTACGGGAGAGAGTGAAATGTTGTGGTCGAACGGCCCGTTAACTGCGTACACTAATTAAACTGTACGAATTCTGTAGAGAGTGCCCTGGCCGCTCTACTTGTCATCTGTGTTGTGACTGCATACCGCATGAAAGTATGTAAGGCTGCTTCAGACGATACCAACGCGCGCAATTGTGGATGTTAGTCTAATTATTTTCTTCTCTCTTAATAATCTATATCTATACTAATATTATAAAGAGGAAATATTTGTATTTTTGTTGTAAAATAACTCAAAAACTATTGGGCCGATTTCAAAAATTCTTTCACCATTGAAAAGCCACGTTATCTATGAGTAACATAGGCTATGTTTTTTTTTTTACTTACGCGGACGAAGTCGCAAGCAACAGCTAGTAATTAATAAAAGCTTTCATATTTATTGAAATACTCTTAACTACTACAATGTTTTAATAGACAGACAGAGCAAAAAGTATCTCAAGAAGTCTCTCTTTGTGGCAGAAAAATCTTCTTTCATATCTTTATCTGTCACTCAGATATTTTGTTTCTATTTTTCATTTGATATCTTTTACCGACTCTGAACAAACACGTAGCAAGAAAACGTGCTGACCTAAAGGTGCCTATTCATGTGTCGTGAAGGATGAATAAAGGTTTGAGAAGCCTATTCAAGCATCTCTCTAGACACCATTCTCTACAGGAGACGACACTTCGGTTAGGTACGCTTTAAGCGTAGCACAAGAGATCCTTTTTCAATCCTCGTTTATGTTGAACGGAGTAATTTGTCAAATTAAAATGAAACGTTACATTGGAATTTATATCATCCTGTGTAATGTTATTCAACAACACTGTATAAAATTAAACAAGTGTAACTCAGTAGTGTTTATATTGTGCGTAAGTTTTTTTGCTTGATCAAGCGAAAAATTCAACATTCTAAAACACTAATCGTCTATTCATTGATGCGTGTTTGCATCTATGTTTATTGTTTATGTTTGCGTTTTCATTGATTACACTCGCACGCTGTTGAGTGAATCGAATTGCTTCGTTGAAATAAGTCGCGGTTGCTGAGGTTATCGTGTTGGAGGTCATAGGTTTGCATGCCAACTGTCTTGGTTGGTTCAATAACGTATTTCGTTTTATATAAAAAAAAGGAAGAACAGTAAACCTGTAACTGAACATTTGAGAGAAATTTCCAGAAATGAAGCCGTTTTTGACGAATTTATCAATCAATAATTGCATTTTTTTTAATTTCCATTGCGGGACTATTGGAATGTAATTGTTAATTTAAGATATAGAAATCTGAACTCTTAGATACATTGACAGTTTATTATGATGGAGTGTGGTTGGTGGGTTCGTATTCGGCAGTGTCTCCGCAGCGGACGGCCTATTTATAGTCGATGGCATGCGACGGCACGCGGACGACCTTTTTGCCTTATAAATCATCCGGTAGCATAGTACACTGATATTCCGTTATTGATAGTAGCTTGTTTGTGCAGGAAAATGTTTAGTATTCGATATAACGATATTCCATAGATAATGTAGATTGGATATGGAGAAATTGTTTGTTTAATTAAACTTTTTAATGCTAAATGAATTGGTCTTTATGTAACAAATGTCCCGTCATTTGTATGATGGACTTTCGTTTATATCTGACTTGTCTATAACGTACGGTATCTGCGTTCACACGAATCTGACACAGTTACCGTAACACTGGCTGAGGATTTAACCGTTCTAGGAAAAATTGTTCTATAACGAGTATTAATTATCGGGCTACTCTTTTTATCATGGATTTAATTTAATTGCAACTTAAAACCTCATGTGTAAAGATTTATTTTACAATAAACTAAATGGCAATAAATCCAGAGAATTATGAAGCCTTTCAACATCTCGATAACAACGTAAATAAAATATCTGGAAATGCAATCTGCATTCTGTGGCTTCTTTGATTTCTTTACGCTATCTAACCATGTTACAGTAATGATAAATAAGTGGTCATTTCTCATAAAGTCTATCCATATTATATTGCAGAAATAAAAGCAATCTTTCCAGTTGTTCATGAATCTCAACCAGTATCGATTATTGCCAATTGAAGACGAGTACAATGTCGATGCGGGCGACATGACGTATTGTTCTCGCTCGTGATCACAGAGTATCGCCTCGTGTGTCCTAGCCTAGACTAGCACTACTATGATTTCTTCGTATTAAACAGAGTATATCAAGGGTATAAATGTACAATAGTTATGTTCACAAAAAAAGATTAATTATTGTTTTTAATGCCGAAACCCTATGTACAATTTTATGTTCATCTCTCTTTATTTGAAAAGCAATACTCAATATATCGTAGTTATAATATTAATTTACTATGTTTTCAAATTCCAAAATTAGAAAAGCAAACACAGCGAAGCGGAGCACCTGTTACAGTAGATAAAATTAGCTGTGGTTATTTGTAACATGTTAGGATACCTTCTCATATATGAGATATTTCTCACTAAATACGACTGTTTTCTTACACTGGTGATTGTACACAATGCATCTTATAGACCGTATTAGAATGTAGTTTAGTTTGCAGATGAATGCGTGCACAATGAGCGGACGTGGCCATATCGCGAGTTCAGTATAATTGTCAAACGACGTCAGGTCGGAGGCTTGTGTCAATAGCCATTCCTCTGTTGTTTGTGTTACTGTTATCGGTAACAGATCGTTAAAGGTTCCATATGCACCAGCTGCACTACAACAGGTGCAATTACACTAGAAATATTGATAAAACCAACTAATTATTGCCGCAGAGTGGATTAACGGTAACTTAAGCATATAGAGTCGATTTCTCACACTAATTCTACACTAAGACTCTTTCTTATTGACGGCTCTGTGTGGTATATGCTTTTGTAATGCATTTTTTACATATCTTTGCCATTTCAGATAGTATTTGCTATGGAGTTTGTAGTACTGTGTTGTAATGTGAGGATTTCCTCAAATATTTAATTTAAACACTGTAGCGGAGTTTGTGTTAACTACAATAATGAAGTTGTAGTACTAAAGTGCGTAATCTAGTCGTGTTTATACCTTAGCAGCTGTACAATAGACTGGCTGTCTACGCACGTGCGTCGCGTACCCCACTGCGCCACGCGCATTCTTATCGTGAATTCCTTTACATTTACTTACACAATGTGGTAAATCTGTAGTACTTCTGCATTGAATGAGATGTTATACATTGTTATCCATCCCACAGTGTTAAAGTTTATGCTAGAAAATAGTTTACGGAATAATCGAAGTTATTATTAATCATGTTATGGTCGTATATAACTTAGGTTGTCTGTATTATTATAAATTTTAGAATATGGACTTGTTAATTTTTTTTCCTGTCTTGAGATATTACTTACCTGGTTACTTTCATAAACATATTAACTTGTAAATAAATATACAGTGCTATTAGAAGAGTGTTGAATAATTATTTTTCTATTGTTTCAGTCGAAGCAGAGGGCGTCGATTAAATGGCTGCTGTCCAAGGCCTTCAACAACAGGGTGCCGGAGAACCTACAGGAACCTTTCTACAGGGACCATGAGGT
>JAOCNA010000001.1:9234731-9253086 GCA_026546675.1 Papilio helenus
TTTATAAAACATTGTTACTTTTGATAATAATTACTAGCAAAGGATGCGTCTTTCGTGTGTACTTGAAGATCGAAAATTATTATGCGTTTCACCAACAGCCGAATCCTTAGAAAAATTAAAATAACTTTTGACCATCATCTGTGACCTGAGTTTTGCATGAAAACAGTTAAAACTTCTTAATTAGGAACAGGCTTATGAATTATAGACAAATACGAGAGAAAGAAGTATAAAATTGATAAAAAGAGTTAGTAAACAAAAGTATGTCAAATCAAATTTAGCGGATATGGAGAGAAGTACAAAATGTCTTTTAAATCCTCTCTTTAAACAAATTTTCTTATATATGTCTAAATCACAACGTAACGAGTTAAAAAAGAAATAAATTATAAAATATAAAATTATAGCTTGCTAAATTACCACTCTTTAGTAAGAAAATAATAAAAAATAAATCAAAATAAAGGTACGAAAATGTTATTTCAAGTGAACAGGCAGCCATCTTAAGACATTCAAAGTCAAAACAATTACAATTTAATAACCTTCACCTTACCGTAATGGGTAAATAAGTGTTAATAATTTGACTGAGATTTTGGTCATTTTCTTCAATTGAATATAAAAGATTTCCATTATCGTTTTCTTCTCCACATAATCTACAGACTGTGGAATTGTACAGGAACACTTCCATTTTCACAGTTCACATATCGCGCCATCTATGTCCGTCCGTAGAAAGATAAAAAGTTGCAAAGCCTCTCTAGACTTCAGCGTTCCATTCAAACTTACCGTGTTCCAAGAATATTTTAAACTTCTAAAAAAATCGTAGATTATGGAAAAGCACCATGATATATACTAACTGCAAAACCAGCATTTAATTAAGTAATTATAGAAAGCAAATGTGGTCGTTCACGTTATAGTGAATATTCGAGAATATATGTAGTGCAAATAAAAAAGATAGTCGGTAGATTGATTATTTCCCCCTTAGCCTCTCCCTTAGCTAATTGAGCCAAAATATACTTTTGTTAATAGTTTTGGCGCAATCTATTCTAAAAATTTGGCACAGTTAAAGAAAATAAACATTATCCAGTACATATAATGTAAATGGAGTACTTTGCAACAAATATCAACGTTGCTATTTTTTTTCTTGTATTCCTTAACGAAAGATGCAATCGATAATATGTTTTAATTCTCTACAGATTTTTAATTTCAGATGTGTTAATTTTATTTTGGATCTGTGATCTAATATAACATGGCAACATTTGTCCTTTTTTTTAATCTTTCTTTCTTTTTTTAGCCCTTTCCGGTGAAGTTCTTGGGGCTGGGAGCCGTAGTTTCGGTTTTTATTATTTCAATCGCCTTTAATCCACAAATATGAGAATTTATAAGGACATTATTACCGGTAAATATGATTTAATTGATGCGGTGAATAAATTGTGCGAATTATTTCAGTGATAAATGATAAAAATGTCAAAGTGATTGTTTTGTGACATCTTGACTAGTATATGTGTAATCTTCAAATTTATGTGTAATTCTGCCACATCGACATACCAGACTTATGTTTTATGGCATTTATAAGCTTATTGTAACATGTTATTGTGATTGTTTTAGGTGACGAGATGTTCTCGGACACGTACAAAATGAAATTAGTCGACGAAGTGATCTATGAAGTCACCGGTAGATTAGTGACAAGAGCACAAGGCGACATCAAAATTGAGGGCTTCAACCCCTCTGCTGAGGAAGCAGATGAGGGCACCGACAGCGCTGTGGAGAGCGGTGTCGATATCGTACTGAATCATAGGCTAGTGGAAACATATGCCTTCGGAGACAAGAAGTCCTACACATTATATCTTAAAGACTATATGAAAAAGTGAGTGTTTTATATCAATACGTTTTAAAACAAGTTTAAAAAAAAACAACCGCAATATACAGTGATAGAGTGAATGAAGTGAAAGTTGGTGGACTTTCTAGAGGGTTTCCAATTGTGCCAGTTTCTTTACAATGCAAGTTTTACGAAGATACAACGATTCAAGAGTTGTTACGAACTCTACATTCCACTATTCACTTTATAGTTATCAACAACCATGGTCAATATAAATCACTGTTTAATAAGACATAGTATAATTTTGGCCACATAGATTCTTGTAGGCAGTTCTTGTCTTTGTAGATTTTAAGAAATCAGTTTAAATGTTGTACAACATAATGTGTACACTAATGTTATGACTGAGCTATGGCCAGATTGATTTGTCATGACAGTCAGTGCATCATCTAATACCATTGATTGATTTATATATCATTCTGTTGGACCCTTTGATGCTAAATCAAATAACTTTAGTGAAAAAACATTCATTTCTATAATGTTTGTTCATGAAATGGAGATGACATACAAATTATCTCGTAACATATGGTTATTTAAATTAAACACAGGCACTTTAATTTGTTCTTAAAGATTAGTTAATGTAAGAATGTTTACTGATAGTTTTGTCCATATATGTGTTTGGGTAGGGTGTGGTCTGGCTATTGCTAGAGCACCTAATAGAAAGGGGAATTCCTCTTACTTAATACTATTAACCCCCTTTGGTGAAAATGGTGCTGTAGACATCCTTCCCTGGGGCATTAGAGATAAAACCAATACTGTGTTTTGTACATGTGCAATAAAAATGCCACATCATCTGATTTACTTCACAGATGTTCAGTTCTAACTGACTCACAGTTGTAACCAAATTATTAATAATATGATGTGGGAAGATTTGTATTGTTGTACATATTGAAATAGTTTAAAACAACTAGTGATTTCTAAAATTCTTACACCATTAAAAACCTACATTATCTTTGAGTAACATACGTTGTATTTTTTTAATTCCATGCAGGCAAAGTCTAGTTAGATATTAATTCAGATTATATGCTTGTATGCAATATAAATATTTATTAATGTTTTGTTTCTGTAATTTTCAGATTAGTTGCAAAATTGGAAGAGAAATCTCCTGACCAAGTAGATGTATTCAAGACCAACATGAACAAAGTGATGAAGGACATCCTAGGCAGGTTTAAAGAGCTCCAGTTCTTCACTGGGGAGTCGATGGACTGCGATGGCATGGTCGCCATGATGGAATACAGGGATATTAATGAAGTGTCAACACCTATCATGATGTTCTTCAAACACGGCTTAGAAGAGGAGAAGTTCTAACTGCGGCTCTAATATCGCTTAGGCAAAACTACTCATAATATTCCAATTTTACAACACTGACGCCTAAACTCATTTTTATTTATTTTTGTGATCATGTCTGCATTCTGCTGCTCCCTATCACAAGGCTGAACAATTTTGTAAAAATAAATGTTGCATACTATAAATAAATTAATCTACATTTACTTTGATAGTTTTATTCAGTTTTTATGAGAGATCTGCTAAAAGTGACAATTATTGCTTTTTGGGTTTAAATTAGTCCGCAATAGATGTCGCTAGTTCGTAAAGATTAAGGTACTTTCTTTCGTTACTAGATGGCGCTGGTACCTTTAGCTCACAAATGTATGAAATTTGGCTTTTTTTCTTATCCGTGGTAGAAAATGTTTATAATATTCGGCTGCATACTGAATTTTATTATGATTGAGGTAACGCAACATCATCTCTATTCTTGACTTATGCTTTAGAAAAACTAAAATCCATATCTTTACGATAAGTCAACCTTTATTAATGAAGCCGACTAGTTTGTTAAGCCATAATTTATTCGTTGGAACATCGCATCTGGGTCCCATACTTAACATCTGGTAATGTTGATATTGAAATAAAACAAAGGGTAAAATTTGAGGTATGTTATATTTATCGAGTTTGTATGTATGTAGGTAATAACTACAATAAAGTACAGAAATGACTGATGCCCTATTACAAAATGTGAGTACACTAATCACAATTTCTCCATATGTATTCATTATTTGTATACTTCGTTCGGCATCCACTAATGCATGCCTTAATTAATTTAGTCTTTAATTTCTCCGTCTTCACATTAAAATAAAACTGTCTGTTAATATTGTAAACAGATTTTTGTATTACATTAAACAATATTTGCCCATTAAATTTGATCGTTCGCCAATAATATAAAAATGAAATAACCTATATTATTTACTTCTTGTCAAAACGTTTTTTTTTTTAAATTTTACTTTGAATTAACAAATGCAACATTAAAATGAAGTGAAATATTACATAGGTGTTGGTTGTATTGACAATACTTATATTAAACTAGTTGTCGCCAGTGAATCCGATCGTGCGGTATTAAAAAAAAACTTAATTTGATAGCTTAGTAACAAACATCCATCTATCTTAACTTTCGCATTTAAAACATGAGTGAGATTAAATTACTTAATCTGCACTGGTTTCAAATTACTTATCATTTATTTAAAACTTACTGGTGAACGATCAAAGATGAATCACAGATTATATTTATTTGAATTTACATATTTTGATAGTCATTTTAGAATAAAACTGGGTAAATGTAGTTCTTACCGAGGTACAATATAATTAAAAATTAATAAAAAATGTGCTTAATGCATGAACTTACAATTTATTAAGTAGAATTAACAATGCGATCATGAGGTCGATAACGGAGTGTATACCACTAGAGTAAACCTACTGTCAAACAATACATTATATCATAGTGTACATAAAGTCCTAAATTGTTTAAGTCAACTGTATTGATATCTACATGGCAAAAAATAATTGTAAGTCACCTGTATATTTATATCTACCAATTTAAATATTTTTCATATCTGGCAATACTTTTCAATTAAGGCTTTCCCCTAGTAGTACACCATTACACTCTAAGGATTAAATGACAAAGGTTAATAAGTGTTGACAAGTGAAAGTTTAAAAAAAATACTATATTAGGATTGAGCATTACGAAGTGATCGAGACGTGAAGATTGCAAAGTGGTGCTTCAAAGTTCATATCTAATCAAACGACCGGGGTTGCCACTTTAGAAACATTCGTACAAAAATACATTGTTAGTTCTCTTTAATTAAAAAAATGATATAACAATATGATTTTGCATAAATGTTTCGCCAAGTGGAAGCCACGGTCAACTTAGGGTGGACATTAACAACAGATGGTAACAGAGTTGCGACATACACAGTCCGTTCGTCAGTCCGAATAGCAAACAATACAATATCGGAAAAAGTACTTTACGATAACTTTAGAAGAACAAGATCGTATTAAATTTTATAAATATCTCAATATAAATATATTTACATTCGTTAATTTCTAATATACTTTTATATTGGTGTCTTATTTAATGCTTATCAAGTCATCTATAAATAAAACGTTACATTAATAGGTTTTTCGTACGGAATGGTTTTGTACAAAATCAAATACAATAAATCCACCATTGTGGGGGAAAACAAAATAGAAGATCACATGATTAAGATGAAAAAAAAAAATAGGGGAGGTGTTTACTAACTGCCACAACCTCCTTTACCTATGCTTATATCGACTAGCCTGTACATTGTACGATCGCGGTTGGGTCGGCAAAGCGCAGCCGCCGCGGGCAGCCGCGACATGCGCGTACGCGCATCACTGTCAGGCCTGCACATCCCCTTCACGTCGACATCCGCCTGCTACACACACGACCCACCTCGTCTTCCGTGAAAGTCAAACTTTCAAACGTCTTCCCGCTCCCCTTACATTTCATTGAAAAATAGATCCCTCACTACTTAAATTTATAATTTACAAATAAGGTACTCTCTTATTAAAATCAAATACGATTCAGGATAGTCCTCACTGGCCGTACGTACACCTGACCCGAAACACTAAAGTCACTAACCGCTCTAGAGCTCTACGTCCCATCACGACTTAGTTCATCCATAGAAAAACATAATGGAATGAAGATTTATTGCTAGAATTACAAGATCACAAACGGTTAAAATAGTTTCTATGCACACACTCAGCAGTTGAAAGTGTTGGAGTGCGTGCAGGCGCGCGGGTACTCTTCGGCGCGCCCGTAGCCCTCCGCAATGACGGAATACTCCGGCTCGCTGTAGTCCGGCACCTCCCGCTCGTATTCCCGTTCTCGCTCCCGGTCGCGGTCCCGCGGGAACCCGATAATAGTCTCGGAGTTGCGCAAGTACCCGTTCTCCTGCTTCCTGGAGTAGCGGGTGTCGAGGTTACGCTGGAAGTTCTCCGGATGGCAGATGACACCGTTTCGGTTGTTCTTCTTATCCGGCAAGGAGCGGAGAGAGCCGTTGTTAAGATGGTGTGCCGGCGCACCGTTGTTGAGCGTCATGGGCTGGTGCGGCTGGTGCGCGCGGCCATCGCCGCCAATGTAGGTGAACCCGTTGGCTGGCATGGTGCCGCCGCCCCCCGAGCGCGGCGGCCGGCGCGCTGAGCCCTGGCCGCCAGACATAAAGAATACGCTCGGGGAGGCGTAAAGCTCTAGCTACAGTTCCGTCACCGGAATTGTCCTGAGGCTGGGGGTGTGCGGGGGCGGCGCGGGGTACTGCGAGGGGTGGATGCCGCGCACTATGCAGTCCTCCTCGGTCGATATCGGCTTGTGGTATTCCAGGTTTTTGCGCCCCTTGCTCCATTTGTAATCCTTCAGTTTCTCGTGCATACTCTTCCGATATCGGTAAAATATGAGGACGACGGCCGCGATGATTGCAACGCAGGCCACGACGACCACGCAGATAAAGGTCTGCTGCCGGGTGTCGTGCACCATGCAACCTAAGTCTTCGGCGTTTAATGTCTTCAAATATTTATCCTTAAGGTTGTCGGGGCTCGCGCACTGGATTTGGGTGAAGTTACTCTTCTCGTTCAAAAGTTCTTGTAGCCATCGCATGTGGCAGTCACAAACTATGGGATTGTCATTCAAATCTAGTTGTCTTAATTCTTTACCTATAAATACGGTTTCACTCAACGTTACGATTGCATTGTCTCTTAAAGAAACGTGTTTAAGTTTCGGCAGTCCTAATAGTGTACAATCGTCGATAATCGATAACTTTTTATTATTGGCTAATATGACAGTTTCCAAATTTACATTATCTTCGAAAGCGCCCTTTTGAACACGTTCTAATAATGTAGCACCGGTAATGTCCAAAAATTTCAAGTTCTTCAGACCTTTAAATGAATGGCTTTCTAATTCTATGAAGTCATTCTGTCCTATGTACAATTCTTCCAATCTCGTGAGGCCGGACAACTGCTGCGTGGGCACCACATTCAATCTATTCCATAGAAGATTAAGACTTCTTAATCCTGGTAGACCTCTGAACGCGTTCTCACTAATATTTGAGAGTCCAGCTCCGTTCAAATCTAGTACAGTTAGTCTGTTGAGGCCGGCGAAAGCGTCGTCGGGTAGAGAGGAGAACGCGTTCAAGCCGACGTGTAGCTCGGCAAGGCTGCCCAGCAGGCTGAAGGAGGGTGTTGGCACCGAACTCAGCTGATTGTCGTCCAAGTAGAGTATCCTAAGGGCGGTCAGCCCCGCGAATGCTCTTGGCTCTATTCTAGATATACTATTCTGGCCTAAGTTTAGTTCTTCTAATCTCGGCAGCGTCGTGAACACTCCGTCATTGAGCTCCTCCAAGTAGTTTCTTTTTACGTTAAGAACTGTCAAGGAGTTTAGCCCTCGGAAGGTGGTGTTGGTGATGGATGATATCTTGTTGTTGTTCAAATGCAGCTCCTGGAGCTTGCGCTGGTAGGCAAAACTGTTAGTGGGGATGTTGACGAGGTGGTTGTGTGAGAGGTCGAGGTGCTGTAGCTCCGCGTAAAACTGCATGGAGCTGTCGATCGTTTTGATCTTGTTGTTGCGGATGATGAGTCGTTGTATGGAGGGGTTGAGGGCGATGGGCAGGACGTCCAGCCGGCTCTCCTCGCAGACCACCACCAGCGTGTCGTCGTTACAGCTGCAGCCGGCCGGGCAGTTGGCGAGCGCCGTCGCTCCGCTGCGCCACGACAGCAACACTAGCGATACTAACACCACCTGGAACGTGAACAAACAATTTGTTTAAACACTTTTTGTTTTTTAGTCATTTCGGCAACGGAGCGTTAAGTTTTCTTTAATTCACGGCGAATTAAAAAAATTAAACGCACAAAAAGGCAATTTTAAAACGCATTCAAATTTATTTTGTAGAGATTATAAAATGTACTTTTATTAAAGTCACGTTCCTATTAAACTGGGAACACCAGCGATGTATTAAATAAATTGATGGCCTCTCCATTATAAAATAAAAGGAACGCAATGTAAGGCGGAGGAAGTACGCCGGGGCGGAAGCAAAAAAGATAAATAGAGTGATATTGGAATGAGAATTTTGCGCAGTTTTAATTTATTAAAATGTACTCCGGCGAGGCGGCCGCGGTAGCTTCTTTCCTTCAAAGACTCGGTACTTTTATTACGTTTTCTGCTTTCAGCAATTAGCGCTGAGACGCGAGCGCTGACTTGATTTGACTACGGAGTTGTAGAAAGCTCTTAATGCTGTTAAGCGCGACTGCAGATGGATGCAACACCAACAATCTCTTGCTTTGCACAAAGAAGCGACTTTGCAGCGTAAATAAGTTTACAACAATCGCACCGAGCAGCGCTAAATGTAAACTCAATTGCGAATCCGAGAAGACTTCGACCGTCCACCTAGATCTGGTACTAGTCAGAAGCCAGTAGTCGTTTTCTCGGAAACTCCTTGCTTCTAATGAATCTTACATTTTTTATGTGCGACTTCTTAGCTTCAATAAAATGAATTTAAGAAAAATAAAGGATGAAGTTACGACAGTTATGAGTAAAAACAAAAAACATAATTGTACATGTACATATGCATATAACGTGTTATGTATGCTTGCGATTGACAGTTAGCCTATCATGCGTCAGACATGTAAGCCGCCTATGTCAGAATTCCCCGTCATTCGTCAAGCTCAAACGTTGGCTTCGCGGAAATTTTTCGACGCGTATCCATTGTGTCTACGAGCGAGCAGTTTGGTCCGGCACAAATCATAATCAAAATCCTATATGCAGGTCATTCGCAAACAGCGGCGCGCTCGTTTCGCCCCCTGTCCCGGTGAAATTTCCGCTAAAATCCAATAAAGTGACCGGTCGGGACGCTCGCCCGATTCCGACGTTGTTTTATGAACGTTGCAATGTTTTTTTAGGATTAATCCGTATCCTATATCCGTTACTACGAGGCTGTGTGGCCGCGGAGAACTATTCCCTCGGTTATTGGATTTCTATTCGTAAATTATTGAATTACTGACACTTTGTTTGCTTTGCCGGTAATCTACGGCCATAGAAATATAGGGGAGATAAATGAATGCTGTATTGCGCATAAAGGATTCCATAGTCATACTTTGTCCATTCTGGCAGGATAAAGTAGTTTTAAAAAGTCAATGGATTTAATACTTATTCTTGACAAAGTTTATCAAGATTTAAAAGGAATAAAACCTATTAATTTTATATTACCGATGGATTCGATGATTTAAGGAAATATAATCGGATGAGTACGTATCGTGCAGCATGCGGTGCAGTCACGAGGCGCCCGGGGCCGGCACACAGCACAAAAGCTCACAAAGAGGCGTAAAAACGTGATAGGGCGCTCGGATAGCTATGCAAATCGTTTAATTGCGGCCGCGGAGAGCGCACAGCGAAATACCCACGCTATACCGGCATATATACTATTCCATGTTACTTAATTAAATATGTTTAGACAGTTTATCTATAAAGAAAGAGAATTGATTATAATAATAGAGAATTAAATGCATAACAATGTCCTAAACTAAAAAACCTTGCACCGGAGCCATTTTGACTTTACCTGAAGCGGTTATTGTGTGAAATACTCACCGCACTGAAGTTGTTAAAACATTGACAATTAGCAAATTCAAACAATTTGTACGATCTTCAAATTCAACCCTTTTCTGTTGGACATTGGAGGTTCTTTATTCAAATTTTCGAATGAATTCTAGGGTTTGTTGATTAAAAATTCGAGCTGCGGACGCGACTAGCGGACGGACGGCTGAATTACAAATTGCGTTCGGAAATTGGGTCGGCAGACATTTAGAATAATGTCATATTGTTATTAAAATCGTGTCCCGCTCGGGGGACTCGGTTTTTGGTTGAGATAATTAAACGACGCGACTGAATAATTAATGAAATTTCAAGTTCTACCAGTAAGTTCTAAGTTATATCAAAATATAAAATACCAAAGTCTATGGACCTATTCATTCAATTCAATGTAATGGGCGGATTTTCATTTTGGTTTCTATAAACATCGCGTGATATTTCTTTGTATCAATTTTGGGCCAGTATATAGTTCGCATTTGTGTATGTGTATACTCCATTGTGTATTACCTTAAGGTACATTTGCATGGCTACATTTACTTGACCCAGTTAGAGCGTATACTCAGGTGTTCAGAAGTGGGCCGTCTGTCCGCACATCTCTACCTCACTACATACCAATCATCAGTTAATTAATCGAAGAACTCTTGAGCGTGCTGCGCGGTGCAACTGAGACACACTTCGTGAATATATCGAGTGTGTAATCATTTGTATTACGTACTATAATACACATTCAATATATTGAGTGTGTAATTTTTTTGAAGAATAATTTACGAGTAGTGTAAATAAGAATCACCGTTAGATGTAGTTTAAAAATACAGTTTTAGAAAAATAACACACGTGTATTTCTATGAAACATTTTATAGTCAACGAATTATTATTTTTTTGTATAACGTGTAGAGTATTGTAACTAGTTTGCTCGTACATCGTGTGCGGGACCCGTTGGCACGAAGCACGAACGCGCAGCCGAAAAACAATTTTAAACAATTCCGCCTCGAGCCGTCGATGCGGCAAATAAAAACGCTCTCCGCTCGCGCTGACGGTTTCACGCGCTATTAGACGCCGCGTTAGGGTTGCCGCGCGAAATATTGGCACAGAAACATTTTCAATTTAATTTTTGTTAGTGGGTTTCTATTGTAGACTGTGCAAATGATCAAGTACATGTAAGCCTTACAACGACTTACAACTATGGACACTTTGGTATTCTATGAAGATGTCATGCATTTTAGGTTATTGTTGCCAACTGACGAGGTGAAGTTTGTAAGTACAGAAAGGGAGTATCTAATTCCTAGTCGACATTTATTTATTGCTTAATAAAGCTATAGGGTTGACACTATCGTTTTTTATGTCGTGTCGTGTTCCCGATCAGTTGTTGCAGCCCTGTGATTATCGAACGCTTCATTTGTGCGCGACAAACGTTCGCCAAATGAGTGGCATTATGCAGATACCGTACCTGTGCGCGGCCGCGCGACAAACGCTCCGCAATCCGCCTCTTAATTGCTGTTCGCGCGTAAATACGCGAATAATTCGAGTGCAGCTTTCGTTACGCCAATTATATCGACAGATTCCACATCCGATTACATTCGTATTGTCGTTCGATATGTAACTGTTAGCGATTTCGATGTTTGTATCGATATTTATTCGATTATTGAATCATTAAATGTAATAGGTACTGTTAAGTTTGTCTGCATTTTGGATTCAAATAAATTTATTACAACTGTTAAAGTGAGATCCTCTAAATTCTTAATAACACTTTTAGATGCGAATTAATAATTTGCGAAATGTTAAACATAAATTTATTTATTGTTTACGTAAATTAAGTGAAAATTTACGATCTGCCAAAACGGTGCTTATAAATTTAGCTGAACGTTAAATGCAAATGAAATGGTAGAGTAGGTATTTTGTTCTCTGGAAAATAATTAAAAAAAACTGTATACAGTCTGAACAAAAGAGCGAAGCGGGTTCGTTACTAATTAATAGAATCGATAGGCTATTTCTATTTTAAATAGGACTCACAATTTATTTATTCTGAGAACAGTGAATAAACGTTTAAAATGCAAATTATGCAAGATGAGAAGTCTACCATTGTTTATTTTGCTGCTATCGAAGTAGTCTGATTTTATAAAAAGAGAAAAATATATTATATTGGACGTCGTAATATTAAGAAAATAAATTAAATCACAATTAAAATCTTCACGTAAGCAGTCAGTTTTGTTGGATTTCTGGCCCGAATATGTTAATATTATAAAGAAGAATGATTTGTATTTAAATTGCTCAAAAACTACTGAGCCGATTTCAAAAATTCTTTCACCATTAAAAAGCTACGTTATCATTGAGTAACATCGCTATATTTTTTAATGTCACGAGTGAAAGCTATTAATTTTATTCTTACTTTATGGCATTATACGAGTAAATAATGTAATTTGCTTACCATGCAAGAGTTTGATGTGATGATGTCGGCGATCTGTCGTACAAAGCGGAGAGGCGCCATCTGTCGAAAAAGAAAATGTAGTTAAATATTTGCTCAAAATTATCAATCTATTTAACTTCATACGATAAATTTACCAAACGACAATTCATCATTTCATAGATTATGAAATTGCATAAATGTGCCTAAGTTTAGCTAAACGCAGTCGATTATGTGAAGAAAAGTCCGTCAGTGAATAAAAAATTCAATATAATGGAAGGCTATTTTATGAAAGGCAATCACCAATGGTCGAGTAATTGTGGGAAAATTCTATTTTACATAGAATCAATGAAGATAATTATCCTGTTGCATAATTGATTCATAATTCTAGACTTACTCTCTTCAATAGTCATTTATTTATTAGATTATTAAGAAAGTTTCAGTCAAAAACCAGTATAAAATTTGAATTAAATTTAAACCTTAATTTTGAATGATTTTTGATCCCTCATTATCTATTTAGTGCATCAATAAATCTTTCAAAGTCTGTAAAATGTAAAGTTAACTTCATTTGGTATAGTGTACTTTAAAAATAAAGTAATTTTAGTCATCAGAAGTTCCAAGTTGTTTATTATTTGAAAACATAATTCCTGTTCCGCTGACGAGCTTTGAAAGGCTCAAATGGTCGAAACGAACAAACAATGGCCCTATTAATAGCATCCAATGTAAGGAAATATGAACGCACATGTCGGCTTCCCACAAGGCGTGCGATTACGCCATTAATGCGGGAACCGTGTTTATAACGATTTCATTATAGTGCGCACAATTTGATGTAATTGCGGAGGGTCGCGCGGTGTCGGGGAGCATTTGTAGTTTATAGCACGGGTTTAGTCATAGCATGCAATTGCACAGATGGTGCATTGTCTTCATTAAATGTGTGACGCTTTCAATTACCAAATCTTTATCATATTTACTGAATATTGATTTTAATACCGATTAACATTATTCACTACTACAAGCAACTACTAGGATAAGCAATGTAATGACGTATTTGACTGTAAGTTAAGAGATTACGGAGGTCAGACCTTAAGTATCGAACTTATTGGCTAAGCTTTTAAGGATTCACATGGTAAGAACAATACCGTAATAATGACGGTCATTTGAAACATCTTGAAGTGAACATCAAACAGTCATTAAGCGAGCTGAAGTATCAGTGGAATGAGATGACGGCGTCGCAGCCTTTTGTTTTTAGATCGTTCTCCCCAACGCAGCGGCCGGTGAATGGCAACACTGCGGAGTTGTTGGCAACTTTCAGTTGGCTCCAGTTTGCGGTCCCGTCGCCGTCCATTAGGACAGTGAACCGGCGGAATTCCACGCTAAAAGTAATTTGCGACGTCACTAGCCGCTGCCCCGACCCGCTATTTACAAATGCGAAACAAAATGCCGGTAATGACGGCGCTAGTTTTCCTAAAAACTAAATGCTTCTCGCCATTTCCCCGAGTTCGAGCTTAGTGTGGGCGTGAGACCATTTTGTTTTCATCCTCTTCCCTTTTAAATGCGACACCATTGCGCTCATGTAATTTCCATTTAATGGAAGATATTTCAATTATACCTTTGCTGTTAAATTGAGAGTGGTGATACAAAATTTGTTACATTTAGGCAAATGTTAAGAAGATAGCAACGTAGTGATCGTAGGCAAATGCTATTACTTTTTACCAGTTTGTATTTATACGAAATGAATGCAGCATAAAGGAAAAAGTACAAAACATAGGGCGTTACATCGTATCAAGATCCATTCACGTTCATTGGCCCAGAAGACGACGTTAGGGCAGATAAGAAGAGGAAATACAACATTCTATTTGCCACCCCTACATTCCAATTTATTTAGCTACTTCGCCTCGCGATGCCTGATTAAAGCCACATGCCTTTAGAATTTGATATTCGCCGAACAACTCGGGATTCAATTTCGGCTGTCGGTTGAGAGGAGTCAGATTTTTAGCTCGGATTTCTGCTGAACGAACAATTTCGGAATCGTTCTCAGACATGGAGAACACTTTGTCGAAAGCTTTCATAGGCTTCTACGCTGCGAGTAATTAACAAACAAAATTTGACCAATTTAATTAAAACCGAACTCGACCACTTCATGTTTGTAGACTTATGATATAGGTAAGCACGTTCATTATTAACACATTTAAACAAAATTACCAAACCCATTACGCATAGTTAAAAAGACTGGAAATAAAGTTGTTAGTTAAAGTTAACAAAAAAAGGCTGGGAAGTTCTAACTCATAATGTACTATATACAACAGAATCGATGATAAGAATAAAGCGTTTCCTTTGCGATTTGAGAAGTAAAAGGATCTCTTGTATCAGTTAAGTGGTGCCTTGTTGCCGTCGGGTCATCGGCCACGGCATGACAAAGGTTACGGCGTGACAAAGGTTACGGCCTCAGAAGCCCGTCGCTGAGAGCCTATTGTTTTGCTTCTCACACGCTTTTAAGCACCAGATAAAGTTACTGTTGTTGACTTTTCTTCGATGTCAGCGATTGCTTTGTTAATAAGAACGTATGACTTATGGCCGTTTTCCCAGTTACTTTTAACCATTCGTTAGTGTTTTTGATTTGATAACTTCGTGACATGCCGAATCACGTATTTTGATTTCTACTACGTTGAAACATAGGTCATAACACTAATGAATCGCTAGATAATATCAAAAATAAGTGGAAACTTCAGAAACCCAGCATTAGTGGACTTAGTTAATTTAATATCAAAAATATTCGACGAGAGGATTTTGAGAATGAATGTTAAAGAAACACCATTTAAATTGTACGCAAAGTGAGGCTAAAATCAGACAAGATGTCTCCTTCATTATAGCGCACACACGAAACTCTTTGAAATTAGCACTGCCGGCAATTCAGTGAAATTGCATTTCCTTGTTTTAAATGTCGGTAAACAATTTATGTAAAACGGCAAAAGAACGCGCAAACTTTAACGCTACTTCCCCTTGGATTTTCAACCAGTGCTGCGAGAACACTTTTATTCTTTTTTCGGTTAAAAAACGTTAATTGCGCTCCTTCTCGTTACGGCAAAACTCTTTTGAGCGAAATGGGAAAAGGAAAATCCTGTGTTGTAATGAAGTTTGTTTAGCGGAGGCCATTCCGAATGCCACTACAAAAGTAGTTTACCTAAATGATATGTTAAACTTTAAGGTCCTTACCATAAAAACAGACAATATTTCAAATACCTTTTAGCTTAAACATACGTTAACCTTATACCGTGACTGAAGCGCCGAGCGCGGATTTAAAAAAAATGGTTATTGAAACATTATGCATAGGGTTACGAAATGTGATTTGGACTGATAAATCGTAAAGTGCTAATAACGAAATGGTAGCGGCTGTCAAAGGGTTGAAACATGCATTTGACTAACCATATTTTTGGGGTAATACAACAAATATTCTTTTTTAATTTTAATGATGCCGAGATAGGACCCAAACAATAAATACACCAACTAAACCTGTTAATACTCTATTGCTAAATCTAAATGCGTCCAAGATAATTGAAAATATGACAAATGTAAACAGAAAAGATTTATAATTCCATGTTTATTATAGTCTCTATTAGGAGCTAAATTAGTAACTTTCTAAGGAAATAAGCTAAAATAGATAAATATAAATCTTTCGTCTTTATAATATTAGTATAGATGAAAAGATTGTATATGTATACAGCTGTCAACTGTCATTGTATACTGGTTTTAAATGAAAATATAACGCACTATTTAAAAAATAAAAACTTACTTGAAGCTCAACTAAACAACTATTGTCCGCATTGTATTAAATAAAACTGCACCGTTTCGCGATTGCCAAAAACTTTGCCAAACAAGAAATATTGTCACATTGCCAAGGTCTCATTCAGGTCTAATTTTAGTCGTGTTCAATGTGATTAAACATAATAAATTGCATTGATACCACGCGATAAATAACCCTTTAAAAGTCTAAAATATTTGACATCGTAGTATCCGTGTTATTAAGCACTACTTCTAGCTGTTGTTCACGATTTTGTTCGAGTGAAATAAAAAAATAATAGACTATGTTACTCGCTGGTAACGTAGTTTCTTAATTGTAAAAGAATTTTTTTAATTCGGTCATGTAGTTTTAGAGTTTTTTAAGACATACAAAAATACAAATCTTTCCTCTTTATAATATTAGTATAGAAGTATTGGAGAATTAATTAAGCTCATTTATAACCATAAAAAGTAACTGAAAAAAAAACTGGCTTGTTTTTAATTTTGGAAATAATGCGTTCAAATGATACAAAACCGAAAACTATGAGTGGAGTTATGAAGTAACATATGACATACTAGCTGTTGCTCACGATATCACCCGCGTGAAATTAAAAAAAAATAATACAAAATATAGCCTATGTTACTCACAGAATGTATAGTGTTTTTAGATCGTAACTTAACTCGCACAAGTTTAAATTATAGAAGTGAGGTTATATCTTAAATCTAGTTCGTTGAACTATGCAGAATACTCAGAAAGATTTGCGTCGGCGATCCCTCCGCTTGATATCGGCGGCTTCATTTATATTCCCTTTTCATTGCGATTCGCAACATACCAAGTTGTGTTAACATACAATGCACTCAGCGTTGCTGTTCACTACCGCATTGTAGCGCGTATCGGGATCATCTAGTCTGGATTTTGTGAATATTCTGACAAATATGTTTAAGTTCGTATATTTTTGGAGGCTAGACTGTTTTTAATTAAGTCTTTTGCATGTGAACATCTCTTGGTAACGCTAAACTCTTAACAATAATTGAGTAATGTACACTTTCAATGTCACCATATTAACAGCCGACTTCACTTTCATACAAAAAATCTTAACTAATGCTGGTGACGTTTGCCTTTTCCTAACAGATTCATAGATAAAGAGATTTGATTATTGTTAAAAATCGATCAATTTAAAGCAGAGTTAAATATCTAAATAGATGCCATAAAAGTTTTCGCAGGATTCGTCGATTTGTGTCCCTTTATTCTCAAGTAGTCCTTAGCATGTTGCAACACTTGTTTAACAATATCTTGGTTCTTTATTAATTTCTTTAGGTATTTTCTTAACAGTAATGTTTGTGCAGGTGCTTTGGACATTTTCTATTGATCTTGACTCATAAGTACTTTGTTTCGTATGTTTTGTTTATTGATACGTCAAATTTTAATCATCAATATGCTAGTTTAAATAGTGTTAATATTTCTCTGTTGTGCGTCGTTTTTGTTCAACTAAATGAAAACTGTGATATTGTAATTTAAATTTGTAATTTTTTTTTAAGTCAGACACGTGTGGTTTTTAAAATTCAGTCACGTATCAGCGATTTCCGGGCTCCACCGACTTCCGATGGTTAACCGACCGCACTAAAAATGGATCTGTTATGTGCCCAGGTTTCGAATGGAGCCGTCTTTCTAAATGGAAAGGGTTACTGATGTACCTGTATATCGAGCACGTCCCTTTTTCCTGTCTTCGAGTCATGTGTATTCCAAGCATTCGCCGCTTTAGAAATATTATCCTGTCGGTGTTACTTGACATTTGATGATTACGAGTGTCATTTTAAGTTAGTGTTCTGTTTTTTGGATGTATTGTTTTTGCCTTCACTTTGTTTACTTTTTTACGAGGATGATTTGTCGGTAATGGTACTCCATCAGTTCGTATATGGCAGACTCCACAATATACTGCAAAACTGTAGTTCATACATCCTCTTTGGAACGATACTTAATAATAACATTAAAATGACCGACTCCTAATGGTCTCAATAAAATAAAAACAACAGTAATAGAAGATATCCATTTTATTGCTATCATATTTCCTTTTATGTTTTTTATGAACTTTGAAGCCAAATAATAATACAAAAAATAAAAATTTTCCATACTGAAAAACAAGCATAACGTAAACTATGCATAGTTATAGATACATTTATTCATAAACTTTTGCATTTTTATTCACAAGTTATTTTAATTACATAATACAATGTGATAGTGAACTACGTTAGACAAGTATCCTATTTTGTAGAATGTAGCATACCGCAGAGTTTATTCCCTTTGTAGTGAGAACCTAATCGATGCAACCGAGAAGCTTGAATACAGCAAAGCACCGTCTGAATATGATGGGCTTGAGAAGCTCATCTACCG
>JAOCNA010000001.1:9256883-9268892 GCA_026546675.1 Papilio helenus
ACACAACGCTCTTAAGTTTGACCTCTTAGTTATGAAATTAATTTAAGTACTAATTCAAGTAGAACTTTTCTTCTCTCAGCTGCTACATTGAATTTTATTATATTTAATGCTCAATATTTTTATGTTTTTGTAAGTTTATAAACCTTAAGTATAAAGAATAAGTGCGAGGATACTTTGTGAGGGTTAGACGAAATATTTAAACTTTTTCGATTTCAAAACATTTGTGTTCGTGGCTTAGAATAATTGACGTGTCAAATGCATAGTTTACATTTTAGTCAAATGTATATGTAATATATAGAACAGGACATGGGTATAATAGTACCTATACATATATTTATATCCAAACAACTTTGACTCATATGGGTTTCTTGTTGGGAAAGAGTTTACGATTAATGTATGAATCAAATTGAAGTACTGGTTGTTGCCAGTTATTCCTAAATGACTTTGAGATAAAGTGATATTAGTGTTTAAACTATCAAAATCTCTCCTGAAGTAGTTATGTTGGTGAAGATTCTTAGCGCTAAGCTTTAATGTATTGTAAATTATGTCTAAAAATATTATATACATCTTGTATAACGACTGAAAGAATTCTCAAAATCTTAATGTTGCGCTTTGTATTGCGTTACCGCGTATTTTTAAACTTACTTTGACATCGATATTGTATGAAAATTGTGTGTTGACATTGTATTATGTTAAATTATGAAATGTATCAAATTCAATTATAAATATAAAAAAAATTAAAAAAAAAGTATTCGTACCTAATGATTGTGTAGATTTTCAATCTGGTATTTACTGAACAAACTTATAAATCTACCTCGCTTATCTCTTGCATTTTACTTATTTATACAAAATGTGGTTGAATTATTTGAATAGCTTTGTAATGTGCTTACTCAAGTTTATATAATAGTATGTAGAATGCATTAAATATCAAATGTTCTCAATATTTGTGCATATTCAATGTTAATCAATTAAATTATAAACCAAAGTCAGCAAGACTTGTATGAAACGATCAATTAGTGATACGTGCGTCATGCCCTTGTTCATGTATGACTGATTTAGCTTATTGTGATATTTAATATTTATGTGTGTATAAATTAGTTATGTCTCCTTGCAATTAGTTTTTAAACAAATACTTTGTACATTAGCAAAAGGTATTGCAGTTTGTAACCGTGAGCTTTCATTGCTAACTATACAAAAAAAAACATTTTTAAAGTTAATGTACGACAAAAGCAGTTTAATCCTTAATTTGATATTGGCCGCGAACAGGACATAAACTGTATAGAAATCTGATTTTTTTATATTTTACATGGTATTTGGTATAGGTGTACAATAAAATTTTGAAAAACTTGACCTTTTCTCCTGACAAATTAAGGGTTAAGCCCACGGTACCAATATCATTTTTTTTTATTTGACAACTGTATGTTGTGTATAACCGAACCAAGAATATAAAAACCTAGCCAGAGGGCGCTTAAATCGGCTTTGTTAGCACTCTAATGTACGCAAAGATAATTAGTTCCGTATTTTTTCGTAATATGGTAAAGGTTTTTATGTTTCTGGTCAGAATGTACTCTTTGCTAATGTATAAAAGTAGTGTTTTATTTGCATTTAATATTTAGTTAGTTCCGCGCCTAAATCGACTTACTATTAGATCATAGTGTTTTAAATTATGTGATAGATGAATGGTATTCGTTTTATTTTTTGTTTTTTAATCTTGACAACAGATCTTTAAATACCATTTGGTCGATGAATTTAGTTTTAGCGATGTTGACGTATGTTATACAGGAAATATTTTAATAAGCATCATTAATTTATAAGATTGTATGAATATTCAATATGATAATGAAATTAAATATTAAAGACAAGTATTTCCATATCAGATTGTAAAGCCTAACCAATAATATAAAAATGGTAGCCTGGGGGCGCTTCAATCGATTTCTTATTACTATCACTTTGCGTATACATGTACGTAAATAGTTCCATATTTTTCCGCAATATGGCGAAGCTTTTTATATTTCTGGTCAGACTATAATTGATGTAAATGTTTACTATGCTGTTCTTATTGGTGTCCTGTAATAGATGTCATCGACATATAGAAAATATACAAATATAACCAAGTGAAACAAGTATTTCATTTCTAAACATTTATTCCATACATAATAAGTATCACAAATAATTTAAATTGGCTGCTTCTAGCAATTTCTGAACATTAAAAACAAAAAAGTTGCCATAATAAAAATTTACCAAGCAATTAAACATGTACCAACCTTCTATTCGTAAGGAATAAAAAATAAATTCCTATCAAATGTAGTGGCTTGTATAAACACATTAAGATTTTAGGCGGCAATCATTTTTTTCAACAAATAACATGAAATAAAATTTCGAGTATCGCTTCGCATTTAAATAATAAATCAAATATGATAAGCTTTTTAAACGTTTACATAATTCTATCACAATACATTCAGACTAAATTATTTTGGCCACTTTGTGGTAAACAGCAATGTTCGAATTTTAAAATTGCAATAATTTGCAGTAAATACATTTTTATTATTATTTTGTGTTAAGCAAATCAATGACTATATCATGACTAAAAGTATTAATAAATCATAAGTAATAATATAAAGAAATTAATTATAATTTCAATAATTTTAAACCTGTGTAAAATTATAAAATGTTAATACATAGATAATTTAAAATTATTGAGAGTTTAACTGATTTTTCTTCGAATATATAACACCAGAATAAAAATAAAACAAACAATTAAAGATAACTGTGATAACAATATGTGATTATTGTTGAAAAATAGTTTAGTAGTCAACAAAAAAATGTCATATTAATTAATGTTTGAATAAACATTCACAATCACGAGATATTAAAGAACCTCTACTAACAAGAACACCTATTCTAAGATCTATATTTTCATATCTCTACAAATTGAGAACATTTGAAACAATTTTATTTGCATTTGTGACAACATTGAGATTCCTAACTATTTAAAGTCGCGGTTTAGTTTCACAATATAACAGTAATAAATAACATTTGATTGCGTTTTTTATGTCTAATTTTATTAGACGCGTTTTGTCTATGTTTGTGGTGCGGGTGCGGTGACTGTGGCAGAGGCGGAGGCGGATGCGGAGGCGGAAGCGGGGGCGGTGGCGGGCTCGTCCAGCAGCGAGGCGAGCTGATCCGCCTCAGTGAAGGGCAGCGAGCAGGCGTATCGCCGGCACACGTACGCCGTCGGCACCTCGCTGCACTTGATGCGGCTCAGCACTGACCATTTACATATAAAATAATGCATTTTGTTAATATTTTTATTAAAAAACTAGCGTCCGCGACTTAGTCTGCCTGGAATTTAAAAAAACATAGTAAGTAGCCTATGTGTTCTTGCAGACTGTTCTACATCTGAGGCAAATTTCATTGAGATCCGGAGATACCTTCTAACAAACATCCATCCATCTAAACTTTAACATTTATAATATAGTATCTAAGATCAAGATTTATGGGGAATGAATGGGCCAATTCACCTGGACTCTGATTTAGGAACGTAAGCGAAAACATTTTTAATAAATAAGAATTTTATAACTTAAAGCCATCTTATATGTTTTTTTAAAATAATAATGAATGTAAAATTACTAAAATCCTTGATTTTAATAATAAACTCTTAATAAACTAACGATTGTTAACTTTATAACAAATGCTGGAATACGGATTTTATTTCGAGAATTTTCTTTTTGGCAATTTTCCTAAAAATATTATTAGGTGACACCTTATAGAAAAATATTTTTTTTTGCTGTAGCGTTTAAATAGTTTCTAGTCTGTTATAACAGTAAATTCTTCTTAAACTGTTCAGGTAAATTCATTAATGTTGTAAGACTTCACTGGCGTACAGTTGCATTTACGTAGCAATCACAACGCTGCCTCGTATCTAGAGACTGGAAAATTCGTAAGGAGCAATCCTCTTTAATTGTGTCTTAACTATTTAAACAATATTTTAGCTGCCTGAAAAGAAACTCTGTTACGTATTTAACTAGAATTAATAGAAAAGCGATGCGTTAGATATTTTTTATCAATACTATAGTATTGGTCACTGTTTAGTAAATAAAACAACTTTTAATAAGAGAAGAGAGCAAACGAGGACACATGATCAACGACCATAGACTACTGCAATACTAGAAGAACTGAAAATGCGTTGCCGGACTTTGAAAGGGTTATGCTGTTTGGAAATGCCGCCGAAGACAGACCATTCCACAACATTTCGAGAAAATTTTAGTTGAGGATTGTCAGCCATCGAGATGGTGTGAATGGCTGTCGAGTCTTCCGATGACGGAATTCTTCCAAACAAGTTCAACTATCTTTATTTAATAAAAAGATTATTTAATTGGAATAAAATTAAATGAGATAGTATTTGTAGTATTAGTAATTAACATTTTAAACATGTAATTAACTTCTTTTGTTAACTGTGATTATAATCGTCTCATAATATACACACGCAATTAAATTAAATCATGTTATTTTGCATAATATGACAAATTAATGCAAATTATTGTTTGTTTTGTCAATTAATTTACATAATTATATTCAATTAGTTTCGATGTATTGCTTAGCGTCAATATGGACTTTGTGTGGACGTCTATTGCACAAATTGGATCTCAATGTTTTTGACATGTATATATGTGTGTTTCCATTGCGGAAACATTTGTACAAAACATAGTGTTGTCGCTCTCTTCCTTATTGGACAAATGGAGATATCGATATGATTTCGAACATGTTTACCGACAACGGTGTCTCCAAAGGGTACTTTAGTTTGAAAACCTATATTTGATTTAGCGATTGAGATTTAATTGGTGTACCGCTATTCCTGCATGTTCTTTTTTTATTTGTTTGAATGGCGCATATTTAGTTTTTTTATATTACGCATATTTAACTTTTAAAATATCCAATTAAGTCGAAACAATGATTTGATTTCAATCAAACACCCAAAAGGATATTTAAAGTACTTATAAATGTAACCCCTCTTTGCCATTTGTAACAAACTATTATTATATTTGTATTATAGTTGTTCTTTTACAAGTGCATATAGAAGTTACGTATTCTGTATTGATGTAGACTCCATTTAATTTTAACGATTTAGGTCAACTATGTTGTTTTAACGCGATTGTGTTTTGCAATTGATTCCGCGAGTATACTGCGCTGTATTCAAATACGTGTTTAGTAAACATGTGTTGGAATTTATGAGTTAGCTTGTTCCAAATGTTACTAGTATATGCTAGTTAAAAAGTGGACAGCAAAATTAGATCTTTCTAGAATATCAAAACAAAAAACGGTTTAGGAAATGAAAGCGATAAATGTCGATATTGTTACTTACGAAAACAAAATTTTCTTCTGAAAAGTAAGGGAAACTAAAGAGCCTGGAGGGTAGTCAACTTGAGTCTCGAGTTCGGGAGCGGATTATATATTTTTTACAACCGCGGCGTTGGATTTTTTAAAATATTTGATGTCGACCTCAGGGAAATCAGATGAACAATACAACTCTCAGCTCTGTCTAAATGAATAACTTCAATGTAAAAAGGAAATATAATGTTTGTTTTTACGAGACTTGCGGCAACGCGAGAAATTCCAAGCTTACTACGTGAACGTATTCTTTTATCTCGACGGAAGGAATATCGTATCACTAAAAAGTTTTATAGTGTTTCTTTTTCAAACATTAACATCGTTTTGTGTTAAAGTGTAGATTACTATAAGCAATTAGAAGGATACCACTGCTTGTAAATCATTGAGATAAATATATAAACGGTGACAGAGACTTTTGCGCAAATGTTATCATCTAGACGGCCCAATGTAATCTAGAAAATTCCAGTAAAATGTGTGAAATACAACTAGTATTTTCTTATTTTGTCCTTTCCATTTACTTATCGTCACCCAACTTTCAAGGTTTGTGGTACAAAGCGCGGCCGGCCGCGTCCTCTCTTATAAATGGAACGGAAAAACTGTCATCTTGTTTGTTTTCGTGCTACGTCCGCGGCCAATTTCGATGAATCGTTGTTATATTGCCAAGAAAAACTCATATCATATAAACAAAAACTACAACAAGACGCCATATTGCCTTAGAAGAAACTTTTTTTTCTTCTCAACAAATGCGTTCGATAATATAATTCAGTGGCCAGTGTTATGTGAAGTAATTCAGCCTTTTTGTGTAACAATGTGATTCAAACGACTATTCAGACATACGCGAAATAATAGTTCAATCTTAATGTTTTTGTGAAACTAAATGTGTTTTCAGTGAACATATATATGTAGAAATTCATTAGGATCGGGTTTAAAGGATGGGTTGTTTAATTACTACTAGCGGAGCAGTTTGTTGTTGTTATTAATGGATCAATACCGCGAAGACAATTCGCTCTAGCGTCACTAGAAGGCAATGTGAGTACAGAATTCGGTCGCCGCATTTCGCTTTTAATTAATTTTATCGCTCTTCTATATTGTACCACTAAATTATTAGTAAAGAATTGTGGCTTCATTATCAATTAGACAATATAATAAATGTTTCAAGGATTAAAGTATGGAGTACTAAATAACAATATGCCAATTCGTTCACCGGTTCTACGAATTCCAAATTTAAAAATAGAAAGTTAATAATAAACAAATGCATGTTCATTAAAATAAGTAATTTCAAAAATCGAACGGAACGCGTTCGAAAATTTCGAATATTCAATAAACGCATTCGTCCCGGAGCCGACGCGGACGTGTGATAGTGATTTTAATGTAGTAATGTAGCTCATGAATAAATTTGACGCGCGTCAGCCGAAGTGATTTTAATTCAATATTGATGATCTGTTGAGCCGTCTAGACGCTGTGTCTGATAAATTAGCGGATTGCTGATCTGTGAGACAATACGTCGCTAGTGATGAGCTTCGTTAAACACATATTAATTTATCGTTGTAACAGATTAAAAATATAACTTTGTAATGTAGAGGACAAAGAGTAAATAATATCATAGATTAATATAAGTCATGGAGAGACAATTCATTTAACGACATTGGTTGATCTTTCTCACTTAAGACTCACATTTACCAATTGTTAATATAATTTTAGAATAAGAGATTAAAATTCATATACCGAAAAACAGTAAGCATTTTGAGCACGGCCGGCAGTGGCCTAAATATTATTTCTAAAGCTAAACTACGAACAGTTCCCGGAACAAGAATTTGTATACTGGATGCAACAATGCCCATACCTCGCTCCGTATTTCACAGTACATTAGTCTAAATATGTAAAATACAAACAAACACACAGCTCAGTTATAATTAATTCAATATGCAGCGCGGGATATGCGCTTGCATCGTATACATGAATATTAAATTGCTTAAGAGATAAAATGCTAATTCGTAGATGCATATTTATTGGTGGAGTAAATTAGAGGGCAGATAGCGCCTCGGTGGGACCGCAGCCGCTCGATTTGATCGCAGATTTACATTCTCACATGAAATGTTTTAATTGAATGAGTGGAGATAAGAGACTCCGCTACGGGATCGCTCCAATAATTAACTGATTCAACTTAGTTACGTTCGATTTCTATTTCCTAATACGTTTATTAATCACAATCGCGTTTACGATTAATTAAGATTAGTAATGAAAGATTTTTATAACCTCTCAAAAGAGTTCTTCTTTTGAAATTTCTAGAATGTATCGGTAGTTTAGCTTAGTGTTATAACAGAGACGATATTACATAAAATGAAGCAAATTTACTTATTAATTTAGTAATTTCCTAAGTATTCCTAGTAATTGTATAATGTCAATAATATGACATCAGTATGCAAAACAACAAAACCGCACCTCATCGATAGGTTAATTTGCAAAATTATGGCCAACCCGAAGCGCGTCGGGCGCGCCGCCTAAGTGCGGACTGGGTTTAATTACTGTGAATGGTCGAGTTAGGCTGCTTATATCAAACATACCATACATATAGCAACTATAGATTAAATTAAATAATGATGTTGAATTCTTATATATCGATAAAATAAAAAAACTTAGTTTATCGATAGAAAAATAGCTACAACACTATTTTAATTACGAATGCAATTGTTGAGTTTTTGTAAGCCCTTCGCTAATATGTCAAATATAAAAGATTTCGTAAAGTTGGTGCAATCAAATGTTCACTATTAAAATCAAAACCAGTAGAAATGGTGTTGAACTTACGAGACCGGAAGCGGGTAGCGGTTCGCACGACCGCCACGTCTTGAAAGATTTCAATCTTTCGTTTAATTTTAAACCTTTCTGTCATAGGAATAGGGTGCAATAGTTTTATTCGTTGTAATCGTTAGAAGCTTTGCCGCCTTCCTATGCTATCCGCTAACGAGTCTGCCAATTAAAGAGACGTATTTAACGGTCTTCTTTAATATCCCGGCAATTGTAAACTGCAGGCATTTTGAAATTAAACGTGCTACAGTCACTATTAAAATTTATTTCGCGCTTTCATTGATTATATTTGTGGCCGAGATTAAATATAACAAACAAATAAACAACTTTTTTACTAAGATGCGATGATTTTAAAATTTCATCCTAAAAATTTGATGTTTTTATTAAGTAAAAGTAGATTCGTTAACCTGAAATTTTTCTTAAAAAAAGTCTTCACTTTAAGCCTTTTTCAGTTCTGAAACACTTTAATAAATTTCACTTAAAAGCAGGCTTTTTCGCACCTGAACCGGGTTCTATTTTAAAACGAATTTACCGCCTCTTTGTTAGCGAGCTACGTGTCTGTTAATTCGTTTACTCTTTGCGAGGAGGTAGGAGGGCTAATGGGAGGGCTTTCCTCGCAATTAGCCGCAATTAAGATACTTCGCGGAGCATCTTAGGGATTCACTTCTTGTATCGAAGTTAAATCGATTCTAGAGAACGAATCGATTGTAAATTCCCTAGAGTCGGACGATCGGATTGTTTTAATAAACTTCACTTCGCCAAACTTAGCTTTGGTAATTCGATACGGGTTGAAATTCAGTCCGAGCTTTATCAGAAATTTAAATGTTTGTTTTACTTTAGCCGCTCCTAAATTGTCTTAAGAGTATCAAGTTTAAAGAATTACTGCAATTACTTTAATTAAACCTGCCCCGAATATTTAGGCTTTATAATTAATACGTAAAAAATAAGTAATCTATAATTGCAGGTGTTGTTCAATTTTAAACCCAATGTGTTGGGAATAAAAGCAATTGGAATTATTAAAATAAATTAACAACCCACACTACAGATTTCACCGCGTTAACGTTATCAGTGTAACATTAGGCTTCCTTGTCGTATTATCGACTATAGACATCCCTAGTCCATCGATAAAGACGACTTATTATAATTATATTCGATAAAATCGACATATAACGCGCCGGCTATCGCTAGGCCTGCGCTTTATCGATAACTCGGCTCATGGGTGGCCGGACCACCCGAGCGACGTCAAATGCTTCATTTTCAAGATCACCACTTCAATAAAATGACAGTTGACGTGTTAGTTGGTAACAATAGCTTCGCCTCAGATTAAGATAGTTTATGGTTCATCAAATTGTCGGATACATTGTTATGATGAGTCGATGAATTTAAGTGTTACGAAGATACGAGTATAGATTAGATATAGTACTTGTATTATAAAGTACTTTATAGACTGATTTTGTAAATAATTTAACCTTAATCTGGTAACTTTAAGCTGTATACAGTCTACATTGAACGTTCTCCAACTTTCTAATAGAGTACGAAAGGACGCTTAATTTACTTGAGATTGAAGCAAGCTGCAACTTTGAATCTGTTTTGATTCCTAAGAACATAGCTTCTACAACTAGGTCAAGTTAGTCGCCATTGAATTGCAAATAACTTACCAAGTTAGGAAGAGCTTAATGCGTAATATGTTACATTTGTCAGTTCGCTTCATAGCTTAATTAATGTCGTTTCTACCTCGTCTTTACCTATAGTTCTAACTTTATCATAATAACGCAAATTATAACTAAAATGTAGGTTTGATTAATTAAAACACTTTTCTTTTTAATTAATAAAGAAATTATTTTTCCTTATACATATTGCAAGCCGCTGTTTTTTTTTGTTTAGCCTTTGATTTGTAGTTAAATATGATAAGGGTTGGGTTAAGCGATAACTTATTGATATGAATAAGGACCTACTATCGATCAACGGCCGGTCAAAACAAACGAGTGAAACGGCTTCGTAACTCCGTAACGCATTATCTTAGATTTCTCGAAGGCGATCCTTGTGGAATAAATTGTGGTACAAGTGATAAACGCCACTTTCAATTCAATATTTTTAAATAAGAATAAAATCATTTGGACATATATATTTATTGTATAAATAAATTTAAGGAATGTGGTAAAAGTTTTTGTATTAATGAAATAAATGTAACTTAAATTATTAGAATAAAAATAAACAATCCTACAATCATCACTTTCACTGAGACTGTGTTTAGTTTTCCCAAACGTACAATCCATACAATTATTTCAATAACAAAATTGTCTTAAAAATACTTGAATTTAGCTGAATACAAGCTCGTATTACCGGTAAGAATATATCGCTATCGCTTATAAGTTGTGGCAAGCGGTAACCAGTGTGATTTATGCAGGTGCAGGCCGCAATCACGCGGCATTGTGTTGCGGCCGAGGTGAGGTATGGGCTAGATGCCGCGACGCCAGGGCTACCATCAGCTTATTATACGCAGCGGATTTATTGCCCGCCGCCTCACCGAATGAGAAGCTTACGGCGATTTGCCATACTATTGTTAGAGTTATATATTGCTCGGGTAATTCTAGACGAGATAATTTCCGTTTGTATTGACCTGAAAGATTAGTAAGCCTTTTATAAGAATGTTTAACTATATTAATCTTGGAATTGAGGTCTCAATTTGAATTGTAATTTTGCTTTTTGGGTAAGCAAAAATTCACCATAAAATAAGCCAATAAATTTTGAGTACACGAGGATCGCAACAA
This sequence comes from Papilio helenus, assembly GCA_026546675.1. NCBI lineage: Eukaryota > Metazoa > Arthropoda > Insecta > Lepidoptera > Papilionidae > Papilio > Papilio helenus. The sequence goes on from JAOCNA010000001.1 coordinate 9,267,848, forward strand.
ATTTAAAATGTTTGCTATATTAAGTATAATATCGTTATCTATGAATGTAGGACATTACGTATTCTGTGGCGGACCAACATATGCCTCTGGCACTGGAGGCACGAAAGGCACGGGGGTCACAGGGGCACGGGAGGCGGCGCGGCCACGCGTGGCATAGCTCGTGCGGAATACCTCAAATCGCAGTGGGATATCCTTCGCATGCATACCTCTCCGACCAAAACATAATCTGCTAACATCCAATACGATTGTGTTTAATGTAGAATATGTATTAGGAAACATGTTTAAATTTGACCAACGGAACGGTTTGCAGTCATGCTTTAAGGAATCAAAACATGTTTTTCAAATTAGCAAAAAAATTAACGTAGTTTAAAAAGACAAGGTTCGACATGTTCATATTTTAGTTATTTCTACTTTCAGATAGATCTATCTTCGTCAATTTAGTCGTCATAATATTGTCGTTGTTTAAATTTTTATGATGTTCGTGTTACTATCTTTTGGACTAAATGTTAGAGCTTTCGTTTAGTTACGAGTGTGAGAGAAATTCCGCGTTAATGTAGTCAGATTACCGAGTTCTGTGATAGCTTAATGCTAGCGCTTTCACAGGAGCTGGCAAATGTGTCTGGGATTGGAGGTGATTAGTGAACGAAAACATATCGAGGTGACGGAGTGTCTCTGAATTATTAAGGAGATGCATCTAGAGGTACATTTAGACGGAGAATCTTGTACTATTCTAGTAATTAGAATGTATTCATTGGTGATAGTTTTGGCTTGAAAGCTTTGTAATTTTAATTGTAAATTTAACCTATATGTTGCTGTTTTGCAGGGTTTATTTCTTATTTTAGACATGAGACGCTCTGAGAAAATAAAGTGCAATAGCTGAAAGTCCGTGTTAATGTGAAGATTGTCTCATATCATGGGGCCAGATAAGTTAATCCGACTGTACTATACAAAACATATAATTCCAGTATAGACATGTGAAATTGATGAAGATTTTAAATGTTTTTGTCAATTTTCAATTCGGCGAGCGATCAATTAGACATCTCAG
>JAOCNA010000001.1:9335718-9348689 GCA_026546675.1 Papilio helenus
GGGTTCGATTCCCCGCCGGGGAGAACTTTTTGTTAATATCTGTTTTCAAGTAATAAACTCAAAACATCATTTTTTCTAAAAACATCAAATAAATTACACTTTTTGATTTAAAAGTAAAAATAAACGAATTGGTATACCACAGAAACATTTAATTTATTTGTTTCAGTAGATTTTCATCTACAGGGGATTTCTTGAACAATTTGTAGCGCTTTTGGGGTGTAATCTTCAAGTTACGTCTTCGTCAAATTGTTAGCGAAGAATAATGAAGCGTCTCGTCTTTTATTTGCATATCTGATCCCTCGTTAATTGCGGCTGCTTCAGCTCAGCTTCGGCTTGATTGGAATTTATTAGGCTATCCTATGATCTATCGGCACTCACTTAAATCCTTTTTTCTAACAACTAGTGACAAAATGAGTAATTGACAATGAATGTTTTTCCTAAAATTTCATCAGCATGTTCCACTGAGAACAAAAATATTTTATTTGGACAGGTGTCAATAAATAATTGTTTTTTTACCTTGTATGTGATCGCTAAATCTTATTTCCAAATTAAAATTAAAAAAGATAATCGCAAAAAATACCGTGTCATTTTCTAGGTACTTTAAAAGTTAAATCATGTCATTTCATGTTTCTAAACAAGAATAAAGTCCGTCATTTTTATGACTACCTACAGTACATGGCCATCGTTTTCCGAAGACGTGACACAATTCTCCGCCGCCTCTTTGTGCAGTTTGTTTTCTTATATTTTCTTAGGATGGCGAGTTTGTGATAAATCCGCACTCATATCTCTATTTCCAATGCAAATACACGAACAATGCTCTGAGATACTCCTTTTGTTGCAGTTGTGTTTTCACTGGATATAAATCCAATTTTATTTGTTACTAGAGGCTTTAGTATTACACATATTCTGAACGGCAATTTAAACATCTTTTAAAACTTCTCCTTTGACAGTCATAATTCCAATTCTCGGAATATTATACAATCATTTAATTGCTTTAATTTAGTTGTATGCAACAGGGAAGAAATTTGTATCTTGTAGACGCCTTAATGTTACAAATCGATTTATGAATCTCTTCATTTCTAAAACTGTATTATTGTTTTATTATTTTATTATTTGTTGCATGAATTTATGTTTTTAAGTTTACGACGTCTGGACAGACGTCGCTCCACCAAGGTGTAATTTTTATCTTTATTGTTCAGTCTATATTATTCAAAGAAAATTCAGAAAAACATCAAATTATAGAGCTTATTATTCCTCTTGAAATTATGTAAATGTAATATAACAGTATTAAGTAGTTATTTTCGCAAACCGATCGAGTCGGTAGATGTAAATCTTGTCTACAAATATTTGATCAGTCGTAGCGTCGCAGGAGACATTTATTGCCAATTAATTCTATGCTTTATTTGATTATGTAATTAGCAATTTTAATTGGGTATTATGGGTAGGTCTGAGCCTACGTTTAGAATATTTACGTGGCAATTTTATAAAATTAATGGAATGTAATAATTTTAATGGCAAATTAAGGATATGTGAAATCATTTTTTTCGAGAATGGAATTTTAAAACCTCTTGAAGATCAATTTAATGCTGAGTATGTCTTAATAATCTTTTGTAGGTTACACTTCTTACTAAAAAGTTACATGTTTCATATAATGTAATTCTCCTTAGCAATTGTAATTCTGTAGAGAATTTCTTTTTTTGGATTTAAACGCACACTGAATTTGTATGCCACTAACTTTGACCAACCAAATATTGCTGACTGGGTCTAAATAAAATTCGTAATGTATTCGGACCCCTGACCCTTGTCCACGTAAATCACGAGCTTTATTTTTATTATGAAACTGAAATACAACCTGAACTTACCTCTCACATACAAATTACATATTTAAAAATTCAACGTGTTGGTAAAAAGGTCTACTGAAGACAATCGTAATTTTTTGACTGAGTTATAAGTAAAGATTTAGGTAAGCTACTGTTCCGTTTCACCAAAAACAGATGAAAAGTAAATATACAGTTGATTTTATCTATAGACTTAAGTTATACGCTTATCGCGTTATTTAACATTTCATTATCATACAAAACAAACTTTAAAAGTAAAAGTTCGTATGTTACATGTCTCCAAAATGGCTTAACTGATCTCGGTGATTGTAATGTATGGGTGCGAATGAAACGGCGGTTGGTACTGGACTGATTTATTATTCGTCATACTGACGGTACATTATATTGGCATACCCACATATACACCACATTATTCATTTGCCGTATAAAATGAGAGAAAATACAGAAACAAAACACAAATATTCGCCAGTCTTCTATCTGTACCGGGGAACTAATTTCGATGAAACCACCAACGTACCTTTTCCTTGAGTTCTCCGAAACGTATAAGGCCACCTTTTATTTCCTGAAATGAATAGTTTCCACTAAAACGTCGGCGAATGGAAAAGAGATTGCTTTTTCAAAGTAAACATGGGGCGGATATATAAATCTAGTTACCATTTTTCTAATAAGAAAGGTAATAAGTAAATTAGCTAATTAATACTAGTGGCTCTCTAATAAGGGTTAAAAAATAACAAACAATAAATCCCTCTTAAAAGTGAAAATAGGGTTTTCAATTGCTATTGGATTACAAAGAACGAACATACGAGTATATGAACTTATAATAGCATTAGATCATTCAACCAACGAAAGGTGAACTTATCTATACCAATATTATAAAGAGGAAAGATTTGTATTTATGTACTTTTGTATGCTTTGAAATAACTCAAAAACTACTGGGCCGATTCTCAAAATTCTTTCACCATTAGAAAGGTAATTTATCTGTGAGTAACAAAAGCTATATTTTTTAATATCACGCGGGCGAAGTCGCGAGCAACAGCTAGTCTTCATAGTAAACTTGAACGTTTTATAAAACCCGGTATTTCTCAATGGTTCTATAAAAATTGATGAGTTGGTAAAACCGATGATCGATGGAGATATAAACTTTGTAGGACAACTTTATTCTATAAGTTAAAACAAAAATTCTATAACATAAATTTTAAACAGAGATTATAAATAGAGAGAGTGAGAATAGAAATAATAGAAAAGGCAAAAACTAGGGGTAATTTCCTAATTATAAAAAAAAAAACAGGAAAAAAATATTAACAAAAATGAAAAATCATGCAGACGAATTCAGAACCTCCTTCTTTTTTAACAATTTTACTAATATATAAGCAATAGTTTGGAAGGATGGATGTATGTTAGAGTTTGTAGCCTAAACTGCTGAACGGGTCTCGATGAAATTTGGCATAGATGCAGAGGATAGTGTGGAAGAACACATAGCCTACTTACTTTTCTTTTTTTAATTCCACGCGGACGGAGTCACGGTCGTGAGCTAGTTTAAATAAAACTAACAACTTGCCAGATCAATGACCTTGTTTCCATTGGATTAGTAAATAAAAAATGCAACAAATCGATTAACCTTAACACAATTATGCATGAAGTTTTTTTACAGTACAAAAAGTAATTACTGAAGTTTACAGCGTTGTGTACACAATACAATGTTATTGTTTCCTTGACCTTCAATACTGAGAGCAATAACCTTAAGAGACACTTTAATTTGCCCGTGCTAATTGCCTGCCCCTTGCCCGACCGTGTCCGCAATATCCGTCCGACGCCGGGCGATAACCTGCACTTGACATTCGGAGCCCATCGCCGCATAGAGATTGCGAATTAACGCCTAACTGCCTTTTAACAGGCCCTCTAGTGTTAATTGTTGGAAATCGAACGATTGTTACTTATTGATTGTAAATTCTAAACAATGCATACAACAAACATCATGTAAAAATCATTCCTTGGTATTGTAAAATTCTTTTTAATTTGTAAGGATTTTAGAATTCCTTAAACAAAAGGCAATCTCTAATCTTCTGCAAAATAAAGATCACGGAAAATACGCGTTTTGCATTGTTTAGTATGTCAATTACTTGAAACTTATGTATAATTTTAAAGAAATTGGTGCACATTTTAAGAAAAAGTCTTAAGAGGATTTGTTATTGTGCATGTTTTATAAAATAATGATTTTTTAATCCACATCGTTCAGCGAGAGCCGAGCCCTTTAAATATTAATATTTTCCCGCCGAATTGCGCCTCGACGTTTATGTTCACATATACGATAAGCGCAGATGTTACAATAAACGGAAGACGCTTGTCCTCTTGGAGTATTTTTAAACAAATAAAAAAAAAAATGTTAGCAACAACTATTGTTGTTGAATTCGCGCCATTTTCATCATCGGCGCGAGAAATATTGCGAACCCCTTGCATAGTGTTGCTAGAGTAATTGTCGCAAATAGTATTTTATTTAATTGTGAAGTTTTTATCTTAAATAATATTTAAAATTTGCGTCAAAACCCCAAATGACAAAACATTTGTGTGCATTCATTTCACCTTTTCGTTTACAATCCACTCGGGAAATTATAATAATAAATTTAAATAAAATGGCAACGGAAAACCGCGGCGAACTTAACGGCATAGTCCGAGAGCGTCGGCAAGTCAGGAAGGAAAGGTTTCCAAAGTTTGTACGAAAAAACCCCGAAAATTTAAGCCCAACATTCTGTTTCCGCCGGCCGAGGGTCCGCGGGGTAAATATTATTCGGGCTCCGTCTTTTATTCCCTTTGTTTTACACTTTATTATTTGCGGTCAGAGCCCACCTTAGCCGAGGCGTGACCGCCGACGTCCGAATTGAAAGAACCAGCCTCCGGAACGAGTCGCTCCGGACACGGGGACGGGAAATACGTACTCTGCAATAATTCCCGACTAGATATTAAACTTCCACTCTTAAATACAAAGAAACAAAGACTGTAATGTATCAGATGCGGGCTTTACGCAGTTCTAATTGACGAAATTCGACAAACACAAAAAGTTTCTGCACGCTTCGTGAAGCGGAATTGTACGTAATTAGTAGGACAGATTCGGGTAGGGGAAGTTGCTATCCGTTTCTCCAGCGTCGTAAAAACAGAATTTTATTCGAGGGAATGCTCTGCCCCGGGGCCTTTATGAAAACTGTCCCCTTCTTTGGCGGATTCTGTAATTTGTGCTCCTCGAGTGATTCGTGAGGACAGTCCACCAGATGGCGTTATATTGGACATTCGAATTTTATGCGTCAACCCTCGCCGGCAACGTTTCATTCTGACGGATCGTAAAACGAAGAATTCGTCAACGAGGGAATATAGGCTACGTGCAGGTCTGGCAGGCCGCAGAGAACGACGGGAATGAATTTCAGATGAGCCTTTATTTATATTACGACGGCCTCTTGTGACCTTTGTCGGAGAGATGTCAGCCGAGCCTACTGTTTTCTTTTGTTTTTAGTACGTCTTAAAAGTTACTACAGTTAAATTACTTGCAAAAGACGAAAAGATTTATGTCTTGGGCTAAAAAATAAGCTGTGTTGTTTGAATTAATTCAACGAATATAAAATCAATTTAAAAACGATGTTGGCCTTAAACTTACCATTGCTGTTTTGAAAATATTTTTATTCGAATGTAGTTTGCCAGCATCGACGTTCTGAAACAATAAAATTTATTTTATTAGACAAGTTAAAACAATCTTAAACACTATGTTTTACAGGGATATGGTATCCCAAAAGCAGGCATTTAGTAACTAGGTTTCATAACCTGTTAGAGAGCAGATAGAATCAGAATGACAAACAGCTGCTACGATTGAAGAAGTTCACCGTAAAAGAGGTTCTTTGTTCTTAGTACATAAATTGTTTGCGCTTTCTTCGTACCTATTATAAGATATCGAGACAAGCATCAAACTATATCGGACGAAACTTATTGAAAGGAAAGCATTTTATTAGGTCAACCCTTTCTTCCCAATCAAGGCTGAAATTTGTCAATAGGGGTGGGGTTTCGGAGGAAGGGGGGGGAATCGGGTCGCTTTGTCAGAGCAATTGCCTGCGACGCCGGCACCTGAGCCTTTGTACAAATGTTGCGAACACATGCCCGTAATATATTAACCCGCCTTCAGACGCGAACGAGCCGCGCTCGGGGATAACGAAAGAAAAAATGCCCAAAAAGTATGTTATGTTCTACGTGAGGATATTATAACATTACAAGTAACACGTTATTCTGAAAATAGTTACTTTATATTTGACTAGCTTTCGCCCGCGACTACGTCCGCGTTGAATTAAAAAAAAGTAAGTAGCCTATGTGTTCTTTCAGACTATCCTCTACATCTAAGCCAATGTTTTATGAGATTGCTTTCTCTCTTTCATTAAAAAAACTTGCTAAGGTAAAAGTTACTTTGTTTTCGATTTGATGTTTTTCGTTTGTTTGTGTATATTGTCACATTCACAACTTGTAATTTTGTTTTAGGAGTACATAATTATAATCCTTTAAACTATTATATTACTTCTGCCTATTAGTTATTTAAAAACATACAAAAAAGGGTATATTCTGGACCGTGTACCGTAATAAATAAATACGGTGCGTCCACGAATGTTGGCGGCGGACGCCATAATTCATGGTCTCCCGCGTCGGGCGCGGTCCCGGCGTTTTGTACGTTTTGCGACGCCGTGTGGACACCCCAGTGTGTCCTGTCCGCGGTTTTAGACGATTTTAATATTTAAATTCTATTTCCACCAGAACTGTAGGATTTGTGATATTATGTTGTCTTATCAGTTTCTCGTTCAAATATGCTACGTTTTGTAAAATAGGAGAATTTTATAAAATTGAAATAATGCAATAATATTTTGTAAAAACAATATTTAAATACAAAATACCGTCAAAGAGAAAACGGTCCACAATTTGAGTACTTCAATCTACATACGAAAAGTACCGCTGAAGCCTTCTATAAGCCAGTTGAGTAAAGTCGACGTTGAGTAAATTATTCGTTGAGCATTCTGCTCAGGTATTAGCAACTGACAGCGCTTGTTAGATACTATTAGCGCAACACGGGGTATTTGCATTACAAAGGCCCCGGACAGGTTCACTTGAGTGTTGGTTTTCACAGTATCGCGCATTAACTCGTGTGTAAGTAAATGAGTCGGGAATGTTGAAGGCTTTGTTGAACTTCTTGTAGGAATATAGGATTACTTATTTAAATTATAATAAATATGTGAAGATTTTATGTACACAGAGTTATTCACTTGGTTTTTTCTTAAAGAATTTGCAGCAAATTACAAAAAAATACACAAAACAAACTGTCTAGTAATCGGAACGATGTTAAAATCTCTAAGATCTTAAATGATTAGTTCACGCTTTACTCCGAATTCCATTAAATTCGTATCGTATCGTAAAATATTAAAAATAACAATTGAACGAAAACAAATAAACATCAACATAGTGTATGACACAAAAATGATGTCAAAATGTCACGTCAATAAAGGTATAAGCTACAGTGACGGTCAAAATTACTTTTGTTTAGCTGACTTATATTGTAAGTCTATGAATCCGAAACAATTTGTCGACATTTTATTTTTTCGAGAACTATTTCAATGGACAATTCAATGTAACAAATTAATCGAATATTTCTATTCAAGTATAGCTGATACATTTTAACTATTTTAAGGATTTTTTTTATATTTATTTCGAGGGTGAGATTAAGGGGTAGATAACGTTCCCTTTGTCACGATTTCAAATTGTACTTCCTTTATCCATACTAAAATTGTAGAGAGGAAAGTATTTTTGTATGTATTGAAATAACTCAAAAACTACTCGGCCGATTTCAAAAATTCTTTCACCATTAAAAAGCTCCGTTATCACTGAGTAACATGCTATGATTTTCTATTTTTTTAATTCCACGTGGACGAAGTCGCAAGCAACTAGACTTAAGACCCAGACTCCAGAACCCCCTGTGTCTAATGACATTTGACATCTGTCAGATAGGGACGTGACGTTAATGCCGATAATCTAGTGTTGCGCCAATTCTACAGCGCAGTACTAATTTTCTTCTTAACAATATATAAAGAGGCGTAGCTATTATACATACAGCGTGTTTGACGAGTGCGCCAGTATCGCCGGTGTATCCTAGGTCCCTGCCGGCCAGCTGCAGCGCAGCACCGCGCGCAGCTGCGCAGCGCTGCAGCTGCTGCAGGCTGCAGCCTGCGCGCTGCTCCGTCAGCAGCACGTACGATAACACGTTAGTACTCATCAGTGCTGTCGATTGTGCTGCATCTGGAATTATTTGCATATGCCGATTATTACATTTCTTCTAGTACTGGATTCAATCGCTGGACTGGCATGATGAAAACTGGTTTTAATGTGTCTTAGGCGCTAGAGAGGCGAAAAGTGTAAAACCAACCCTAGAGACCCGTGTAGATAACTCAAAAACGACCTGTCAGTATTTTATTTATACACTAGCTTTCCTCCACGACTCCTTCCGCGTGGAATTTAAAATAAAACAGATGTATAGCATATGTCTTCTTCCAGACTATTCTCTACATGTATACCAAATATACTTTAGCTTAACTCTAACAAATATCCATCCATCTAAACTTTCGCATTTATAATATTAGTTACTTACTACTACCCTTCTAGATCATCCACTGGCAATGCCCATAAATATCAGTATGAATATTATACCAGTTGCTAACCAGCACTGGATTTCACTGTACTGGAACAATATAATCAGGGTATACTGACCGTATACGAGATGTCTTCCGATGGCTTCAACCATCATCTTGTGGTCAGTGCTGACGTCAGCTCCATACAGACTGGAATGACTATGGTTGTACAGGATCTGTCGGTCCAAGTTCACCGCCAGGTTGTTATTGGGCGGCGTAAGACAGCGCTCGATGGGCGCTTTCAAGTAGTTGTACTTCTGGAATGACGTCACTAGCTCCTGTTCACAAAATAAAGTAGGTTGTTTAATTTTTTTTTAATTGAAGCTCCAATAGCCTAATGGTTAGGGGTACGGGTTTCCGATCATGTGGTCGAGGGTTCGAATTGCGCCATTCGACTTGTAAACCATATCCTAGCACAAGCTTTGAGCTTAGTTGGAATGGTAAAATAAATATTAGTAAATTAACAAAAATCTACTAAGATTAAAAAGAATAGACTTTTACTGTATGTCTTCAATAACTGTAGCAGAAAGACTAAAAGAACTTTGGTTCATAAAAAACGGGCCTAAGGTGTAATAACATTGTAATTTGCAACAAACATATAAATAAATCTTTAAATTTCATAATCTTAAATAAACAAGTGTCCTTGACGTATGACATTGACAGAAGTTGTCATAGATTAAAAACATCCAGAGGACACAGATTACTAAAAAATATCACATGATTGATTTGAATGAATTTAAATCCTAGTTGAATTAAAAAAATTGAATATACAAATTAAAATGTAATCAAATCACATAGTTAATATTACTATAGTTTGTCTAAATAAGATTGATTAGTTTGATTACTCACGCATATAAAATATGGAATAAAATTTGTATGAAGGTAGATGCCGTACTTAATAGACGGGTATGATAGTGACGGAACAAAATCGCATAGCGAATACTTGTGATCTATCGATAGTCGGTTTAATCATAAAAAGTATCAAACTAAAATTATCATTTGCCTATGAAATAAATTAAGGGACGGTTCTAGTAGTGAATATAGAAATAGCGATAACAATAATATTAACCAATTCCACTTAGATTATGCACGACCGTATCAGTAATAAATATCCATTAACGCTCATTCTTTGTAAATGTTCTGTATTTTTTATTATTAATTGGTCTTTGAATAATCGAATGTAAGAAACAGTGTTTTTTTAATCCATAAGGTTTAAATCGTTTATCTATCGATTCCAACTTCTATGAGAGTAAAAATCGAAAATCGAAAAGATTAATACCTGATTTTACACAACCATCCCTACTAAATTGTCAAACTAATCAACCTTATTTACCTTTTATTTTATTTTTTTATCAAACAGGAAAACTAGACATGTTAGTTTTCGCCATTTAGACAAACTATAGTCTCGCTTTGATTCCTATGAGCTTATATGGAGGTGCGCACAGTACTCGATTTTTATTTGTGCAACTAAACAGTTGAATTGGCTGCGAAACAATTGACAATCGCACTGTTGTGCGATAGTTTAGTCAAAGGTGTGCAAGCGCTCTTATTGTTTTAAAAATATAGACCGACAAGATATCAGACTTCAGACCCTAGCACTGACCTGCATAAATGGATAGGCTACAAACTGTGATATTTTGTGTCTATTTGCAGCGCCTCTCTCAACGGGATAGACATCTTTGTTTGATTATAAAAAGCTTCTTACACGTAAAATCGATTTTATGAATTAAAAAAAACTGGGAACATCATCCTTTGCCCAAGTTCTTTTGCCTAGAATAATTTTTAATTACAGTGTATATCACATTGAATAAACTTCTAACTTAAAATCAAATATTTCAGAACTATGATAAAAACAGTTTATTAGACAAGGAATAGGAATATACCTCGTTTAGCTAACAGTGATGGTTACAATTTTAACACAAAATAAAACTCGTTGAATTCATAAAATGTTTCTTTATTAAATATTTTTATTTATAATAAAATAGTAAAAAATCTCAAAAACACACATCAAAAATATAAATACAAAATGGTTTTGTCATGTACTTTATTTTGGAGACCATATTTTTTATTAACAATATAAACTTAAACTACATTATTATACAAATATTGATGTCATCATATTCATAGGAAACCAAGAACTCATGAAGAACGTTCTAGAAATTCCTTGAATTATTTTTATAAAACTGGTAATACAATTTAAATGCCGTTTTAAATTGTTTTAAATATAGTTTATTGCAATATTAAATGCATATGAAATCTTAAAATTACAACCTAAACAAGAATCTGCTAATTTTTTTTTTTTCTAGTAATATTTCGCTAAACAACAATTTTTACAACCTATTATAATACATCACACACCTCAAGTGTTATATTTTTATAAAAAATTGTATATTTGGCACAAATTAGCACATTTCGTTATAAGTAGCACGAAAATAAGTTAAATAAAAAATATTTCTTTATTAATAAGAGTAAACAATACTTGTTCTTTGATACAATATTATCTATACATATAATAAAATTGGAGTGTCTGTTTGTAATCAAAAGAAAAATTCCAGATTTCGGGAAGATGATGTATTTGCGTTGTTGATAACGAAAATCGCATTAAAAAAAAATTTGTCTGTCTGTCCGCAAGCCTCGTTTGTTCCGGGTAACCTCCGAAATGGCTGGGCCTATATCGACCGGACATTCACTGGAGGGTAGCTGACATAGATAGATACATAGATATTATAGGCTTTTTTATCTTAATATTGCGTGGACGAAGTCGCGGGAAACAGCTAGTATAATACAAGTGAAGGTTTAACTGCCTACGTACACGAGATTCCGTGGCCAATAAATCTATCAATCAAATAAATAATGCAACAATATATAAAATGAATAGAAATACATAATCTAAGACATGCAACTGACATCAATTTATCATTGTTTTACTATCATAAGCTATATAAGATTTTTTTAACAAATCCTCTCAAAACAAAAGAGTTTTCATGTTGGTACATTGAAAGAATTTAACGTTAGCAAAGCTCAACCAAAACTTTATCACACAATCAAATAATCGCTAGGTATAAAGTCATAGGTAAATTCATTACATATCCGCTGCACATAAACGAGCTTAATAAGTATTTTTATGTCAATACGATTAAACTGAAATTATACACAACTTGGTCTATCTAGCTTACATATTTATGTAATAGCGAAAACATAGTACATACAATATTTAAATGTATGTAGTTTATACGAGGCGTATATGATAATTTTTCGGCAACACCACTATCCCGAGTCTAAACACGTATTATGCATATTAGGTCGGGCTGGGGAAAGGATATAAAAGATAAAAAACAACATTTTATGTAACTCAGTGAAATTAGACTGAAAATACTACAATAAGAACTTAGTTTTATGTATTCTAAATGTAAATGTTATTTACTTTAACACATAAACAGATGAAATAAATGTATACCACAAGGAGGAATCGTAACCTTGAGTGCTGCAGCAGTATAGAAGCCCTTGTCGCAGTCCTTGCAGTAGTGCTGCTTGTCGCCGTGCATCAGCATGTGGTACAGCAGGCTGTTCCGGTGGTGGAACACGCGGTCGCAGAGGGGGCACTCGAACTTCTTGGCAGTCTTCTTGGCTGCCGCTCGCAGAGGTTTCTCCTCCAGCGGCGACGCGGGCGGGTTGGCAGGTTCCGGTGGGTTTTCTATGATAGCGGTGAAGCCGGGAGCCTCTCGGTTCGGCACTTCGCTTTCAAATATCCCTTGGAGTACTTCTTCTGCGAAATAAAAGTACATTCTTGAGGTGTTTGAAGTAAAATTAAATAATAGTTTATTTGTGGTGTCATATCTTTACTAATATAATAAACACACACTTAGTTATGTAGGATTTAAGCTATCACGCATGTTTTTTTTTATAATTCATTTTTTTAATAAAAATCTCTACACTGACTACACGCTTTAGGTTATATATTTTAACGCTATTAAACTTAGGGGAAAATAAATTAAAAATAATCGTCATGCGGAAAAAGAACAATGAACAATAACTACAAGCCAATATCATCAAAGAAGCAAGAGTGTTATGGTAACGGTAGTTAATAATATCAACATCTTTCGTCATCTGTGCTTTTAACATTTGCAATTAAAAACTATACGTATAACAATAAAAAACTTTTTATTTATAATTTGAAGCGGCTGAAGCCGCATGGGAACAGCTAGTTAGAACATTTTTTTTATTTCATAAGGCAGCAAACGAGCAAGCAGTCACATGAATCCGCCAAACTGGCGAAGCGACTGCTGCTCATAGACATTCGCTATACCGAATGCGTTGCCTACCCTTAAGCGACGGAGGAGGAGACGCACATAATGTTTCCTCTTCCTATGCGTCTCCTCCACCGTCAAATCCCCGTTATACGTTATCTACACCACATAAATGTACCTTTAAGTTG
>JAOCNA010000001.1:9363194-9373454 GCA_026546675.1 Papilio helenus
ATTTTGGCACAATCTAAGAGGCAAGTGTGGAATAAAAGGAAGAAAAATTATCATCACTTGTATATCTGATGCAGATGTTTTGTAACACAAAAGTTAATTATCTATACTAATATTATAAACAAGGAAGATTTGAATTTTTGTATGTATTGAAATAACTCGAAAACTACTGGGCCGATTTCCAAATTTGTTTCACAATTAAAAAGCTACGTTTTCAGTGATTAACATAGGCTACGATGTTTTTTTAATTTCACGCGCGCGTAGTCGCGTGCAACAACAAGTGATCAATAAAATGATGCAAGAATTTATGCATTTTGATAGTGTCCAAAATGTGACTAATAACAATCAACTTAATTTAATTTAAGTAGTGCAAACGTAAACAGCCAATAGTCCTAAATCAATGCAAACTATTAAAGCAGAAATAAAGCATTTATCAATAAGTGCAGTTGTTTCCGTACCACGATATCGCGAATATTAAAAAACATGAAAAATTGGAGTCAAGCCAGCTCCGTACGTCGTATTGCATACGAACAGACTTTTATAGTTTTTACGAAATCGCAAGAGTAATTTAATATGGTCCCGACGGAACGTGCCTAACAATGTGCATTTGTTCGTGGACAATATTTTCTGTTGATCGGGACTTCACAATTGTCCTCGTTCAACCAGAATTCGTAATACGATGTTCGTTTACTTTTATACATATGTTATAGGTATATTATATATGATAATTTATTACTTACTAGCTGTTGCTCGCGAGTTTGTCTATAGCCTATGTTACTTATAGATAAATTACCTTTCCAACGGTGAAAGAATTTTTAAAAATGTCCGAGTAGTTTTTGAGTTATTTCAATACATACAAACAAATTTTTCCTCTTTATTATATTAGTATAGATAGTATAGATTGGTCAACTATCAATTTGATACATTTTATCGTAATTTTTTATTTTACAATAATTAATGCTGGGTTGTTGAAGTTTCCATTTATTTTATTATTACTCAGATATTCATTAGTGTTAAATTGACCTAAGTTTCCACGGATTAAAAGTTACGTAGCTCGGAAACGCATCTTAAGAAGTTATCGGATGGATAAATATAACTGGGAAACTGTCTATAAAACAATCAATGACAATTTTATGACAATTGCTCTGAAGTTTCTTCGTTGATCTCTTTTGCTATCAATATTACATTCTCGTGTTATTCATTACTTGTATGATCAGTTATATGAGTCACTAATTATTACCGTTTTTCTCAAATAAATCACTATAAATACGTATGTGAACAACTAATAAAAACAGGTGTTTGAAAATCTGCACAAAGGCAGGCTGTGTAAGTGAGTCATTTATTGGCGCGGTGTTTCGGGCTCCGCGGCAGCTAATGGGCCAATAAGCCAATTGCATTCGGAGCTCGCTGTCGCTGCCGATGCCACGTTCTTGTATGGACAAAATCGCTTGTTTATTTTGTTCATAATTATCGTAGATAAATTTGTTTCTATGATATTGTTATTTTAAATTGTTTATGGAATATTTGACTCATACAAACTAATCCAAATAATGTAAATATGGATGGTTGCATGTTTGTTAGAGTTTTCCAACCGAGTGGATTTCAATGAAATTTGACATAGACTTAGAGCCAAGTTTGGAAGAATACATTGCTACTTACTTTTATTTTGTTTTTTAATTCTACGCGGACGGACTCGCAGGTGAAAGCTAGTAACTAAATAATGTTGTGCACGAATGATTATAATTTTTATTTTGTGTGATTTAGTTGCAATAAACAATTAAATCATTGTGCTTACGTCACATTTATCATATACGAAATCTGCAGTGTGGATGTCGTGATACTACTAACGGTAAAACTTAAGAAGTCTTTACAAAGATCGTACTAACTTATAAGGAAACATAGATAGCACGAGAGAACTATGAAAATTGCTTTATAATTCCCATACATAGTGGATGCATGTTAACTCAAATGATGTTGTAGGAAATAACATTCCTTAGGCATAAAGGAGTTGTAAAACCGTTCCGAGCGACCATTATCGAAGCTGTTGTACACTCACCGGCGCAAATCTGTACACACTTTTGCCAAGTCGCAGTCCTTATGCGACGACGATAAGGTTTAAACATTTTTGTATTAGCACTTGTGTAAGCGAGTGTACGACACAAAAACTTCGAACAAGGGCTCACGTCAGCGAACTTAATCGCGCCATCGCCATCGGTGCAATAATCGCATTTACAACATTTTCCGTGTTATGGCAAAGACGTTTTTAACCGATGTTCTATGCAATAAAAGAATAAAGTTACAACGTTTACCTGAGCATTTAAGTTGTTTGAATTTGCATTCAAAAATCGTACTTATATATAAATTGTTGTAGGTGAACGTTATTAGAAAATCCTTACTTTACAAAGAATTAAGAAAAATAATGAAAACATTTAAGAAAGAGTAACTAGGTAAAAGACGGAAAGTAAAATATGATACTGGCATAAAATAAATAACAGATTTCAGTCCTTTAACATTTTTATTAAAATGCGTTATATCATTTTATTAAAAAAGTGAAAAAGGTCACGTAAAATTAAATAATATTATGAAATGGAAATGTCATTTCCGTTGTGAGTGAGGAAATAAATTGGACGCATCGCCATTATCCCGACGCCCGCTTTATTATTCACACTCTCCATAAACAGATTAAATATAAATCACATTGTAATATGTTTGTAAATTTTCAAATATACATTCACAAATGTACGGCCAATAATAAAACTCTACATTAATACAATGATATTAATAATTCCAATGAGATTTGATTTTTAAATTTAATATTGTTACATTATAATGTGCATCAAATTACAGAAAAAATCAGACAATATGTTCATTATAATTCGTCGTCAATAAGGTACTTAGTAATTTACCTTTGCTTATTATTTCCTAGTTCAAACTCTTTTATCTTTTACAGCTAAATAACAGAAAGATTAGTTATTAAAAAATTAGCAGAATCTCACTGAAAAGTACCTTCACGGACATCTGAAAAAGAGGACGGTAGAATCTTTTCAACACGTTCAAGCGATACATCTATTAAACAAGCGTGCATAAGCCCTTATCGCATGCTGTTTGAGAGAACAACGTAGCTAAAAATTATCCAAGTTTTGGATAAAAGCCGCCATTAGAGCTCTCGTATCCTGCTTGGAACAATATGTAAGCAAGTCCTAGTTTCAGAAAATTTCGCTGCGAAAAACTTTTCTCCGCTCAAGTTTTCAACCCAATTGCGCTGAAATACCGAGCTCCAAAGTAGTGTTTGAAGCGTCAGCGAATTTAAGATATAAGATATGTTTTAAAATAAAGTAGTCTCTACAAGTGGTTCATCGTATTAAGAATTTTGTAACAAAATGTATTGGTAACTATTTCGTTCGCATATTACGTGCTCTCGCACACTAGACTTTTAAAGGATTCAGGTTCGTTTCGATCGATCGATTTTGGATCGTCAGATCAAACTATCGGCTGATAAAAGGTCTATAGTCAGTTGTGGTTGAGAAATTAAGGAGTAAAAGGTTAGCGTGGTATGGGCATGTTATGAGGAGGGATGAATCGCATGTACACCGGTACACCGGTAGAGGTAGACATAGAAAGAGATGGATGGATTGCGTGAAAGGTGAGATGATCAAGAAGGGAATGATGACTGAGATGACGGATGATAGAGTTATTTGGAGAACGAAAACCTGGTGTGCCGACCCTACGGGAGTAGGACAAGGTAGGGGAGATGAGTATGCGTAGGTTGTAAAGATCAGAGTGTATGAACATTAAATGTCTCTGTGTATTAGTGTTAAAACTACGTTTATGTGAGAGACAGTTGTGTTGAAAACATTGATAATATCCCTAACAAATTACACATCAAAGATAAGTTTACTTTGGAAGATATTACTGGGTAATGTTCTTGATAGCTTAATCACCAAATATGACCGAATTCTTAGTAAATGGTAATTTTCTGGACTGTCTGATTAGACTGCGAACTCGACTATCGGCTCAATCGATTCCCGCGGAACTGGGTCGCTCACATCCGTGAAGACTGGGTTAAGCCAAATTAAATTAAACTGTTGTTACGTAAGTCAAATTTTGAGACTGCATGTCTTCAAATTGTGATTCTTGTTTGTTTAGCTTTTGTTCAACTAGAACTAAATACAGAAACACTAAGATCTTATGATATAAAAGTCATAACTCGTTTCGATATGCATAAAGAGGTTGTTTTTCGCATTGGCATAATTTTAATTCATATTAATATTATAAATGTGAAAGTTTAGAATGAATGGATGTTTGTTAGAGTTTATAGCGTAAACAGCAGAAAGGATTTCGATGAAATTTGGTAAAGATTTAGAGGATAGTCTGGAAGGCATATGCTTTTGTTTTTTGTTTTAATTCATCGCAGACGGAGTCGCGGGCGAAAGCTAGTATCTTAGATAAGTGATGAAGTTGCTATAGAATTGATTTCTCTCGTCGTGTGTTGCTGATATTTTGCATACAACTATTTCACTTTGTGATAAAGAGATTTTTACATTTTTATTGGCAATAGAAAATGTTAGTATGCTTTGTCTTAGTACAAATGTGGTTTGCCATCATAAATATAATGCTATTGCTTAATTGTATTTGATTGTTTGCCAAGCAAGTATGGAGATTGAAGTTTCATATTCAATTAATGCAATTTGATCACCGCAACGAAGAGGAATTAATTTCTCAAAAGCGTTTATTAATAGCTTGCAATTCTAACAGAAATACGACTTCCTAAAGTTATTGTGAAGTTGAAAACGCCATCTATTCTACGTTATACAAATTAGATTAAACTCATATAGTTTAATAAATAAGTTCATCTGCAAGAAACAATGTGCTTAGTAAAATGTAGTCTCTTACAAGAAATGTAACAGGTGAAATGAGAAAGCCGGCAAGACAATATCTTTCTGTGCTATCATTATTGAGCAATTCCGATATCCAGACCGCTGTTTATGAGTGAAAGGCGAACGGAACCGGCTGTGAGTATTAGTTAAATTACTGTAATAACTCGCAGTTCACGTATATGTAATAAAGGGTTTTCCCTTGAAGTCTTTACCTTTTGTTAGGTTTTAATTTAAAATGGTTTAATAAAGAATGTAGAGCATGTACAACTTGCATTTCTCACGCATATTAACAAACTAGCTTTCGACCGCGACTCAGTCTGCGTGGAATTAAAAAAAAACAAAAGTAAATAGCCTATGTCTTCTTCCAGACTATCCTCTACAACTGTGCCAAAGTTCATCGAGATCCGTTCAGCCGTTTAGGCTACAAACTCTAACAAACATCCATCCATCTAAATATTCGCATTTATAATATTAGTTAGATTACTAGTTATCTTTTGTTTTGAAATTGTATTGACATATATTGCTATCCCTTACTCTCTTTTTGAAATAAACAAAGACAAAACATGTGTAAACGCAGTCAAAACCCACATTATTCTTCAATTGATAGATTAAATAGAACATTTGGTAAACACATAACTGTATTTAAGATTTATTCTGAGCTCTTAACCTTAGGCTCATATTAATTGCGCCATCATCACGAACTTTGCAAAACCTAAATTGACAACATCAATACCACTTCAAACAATAAAGGACTTAAACACGTAAAGCTTAATGTTCACTTTAATTTGAACCTTTAGAAGCTAGCCATTTGGTTAATAAATGTATTTCAATTTACGAAATAACAAAAGTAATAAACATAAGTAATATAAATAATTTTCTATACAACGGGTTTGTACAAAGATATTTCCTTTATGATTATAATAATGCCATGGCTCAATTAAAACAGTCTAACAAAGAAATAATAAAATAATTTATTTTTCCGAAACATTGTTGAAAATCTTATTTTTAGTCAAACATGTATTTAAATTTAATAAATGGCTGGCTTCAAAAACAAATTGAAAATAACTATGCACATTAATTGTATCTACTTTGAGACGACAAACTACAAATAAATCAAGATTAGTATAACTCATTCATCAACTTGTCCTTGTATGTCCTCTTTCATACATCTCTATCAGCCGTCATATCTGAATTCACTCCCTTAAGCATATCCTCTTTCACACAATCCATCCATACTTTCTTAGGTCTTCCTCTACCTTTGTAGCCATCACCATCTACTTGATCTAATAAGCGATACATTTTATTAAGATATATCCGAGTATTCCAAGAAAGCACTTATATTCAAGTTTAGATTTATACTTGTACTAACTATATTGTAGTGAATATATTATCATAGCTCTCTATATGATGTATGGGCACACTACGTAAATGCTCGGACCCTTCTGTAAATCTTATTAAGATGACAGCTATCGAAATAAGGCCAAAAATAGTTACAGTTATTTACGATTTAGAATAAAACTATGTTAACATAATTTACGCAATACAAATGTAATAGAATCTATTCTTAACTTATGACATATAATATTAAAAATCGTATTTTAAAAAATCAGATCTACAAGTACAATTAATATAATTGTTAAACCAATGATATCCTAACGCAAGCAAACACGACTTTCTGATTGTAATCAAAAACCGTGAACAATTACAGCGAGAGAATAATAAACAATTTAATTCGTGATCTGTTTGAAATAAAGTCGATAATTCAAACGTTCTTGTTTCAGATTAATGAGCGCGTACGATTTGCGTTATCGTTATTATTCGAGAATAGGGACGGGGCAGATAATATCGAGTCTGCGGTTATCGACGAAATTTATCGATGGGAAGGAACGCTTCGTTAATTCTGGTCGAGCTGTAAAATTATATAAAATGAAGCATTATGTTCGGAATCGAATTTTCGCGTTTAATAGGTGCTGTGGAATTGAGCGTTTATTTTAAACGGTTCGGTTTTCACTGATTTATTGCAATGTTGATGTTCAACTTTACGTATATGCACATTGTTCTTTGCTTTACTTTAGCACTATGTGTAATTAAATATCTGTTCGTGTTCGAATAAGATTGTTAACACCCCTACACTTATTATTAATATCACATATCGTTGTTATAGGTAAGTTAATTTTCTCTGCCCAATACCAACTAATATTAATAAGTTTACTCTAGAAATATACATTCTTACTGTACAAAGTAAGCTTAAAGGCAGTCAATCTATTAAATACATACAAGGATAAACAGTTTGACGTCCCGACATCTGTAAACAGAGCGCACGTTGACGCCTAAGTATAATATTTATTCGATTAATAAAACGATATGTCAACACATGCTCGATATCGATGCGTGGGAATTTCTTGTACATGGACTGCACTAGCGAATGCCTGAGATTTTACTTGCATGAATATTAAAAAATTATCTCAAATCTCTTAATGCGTAGTAATCATTACGTTTTAATTTGTATACTCATGTATTTGTTAATTTAAATTAAATTCATGACTGAAGTTAAAAATTTCTGGCGTAAAGTTACATTATGAAGTTGGTATTGTGGTTTTTATTATAAATACTTGAAGGAAATGAAATTGCGAGCACATAAATATTAATATATTTATGATTATGGAAAAACGAGCTGAATTGTAAACATATAAAGCAGTTGTTATTCAAATGATGGCGAGCCAAACAAAATCACTGAAGCGTAACATAATGTATCTTTTGTATGAATATTTGAAGAAATTTCTATCTGAATGTAGGAGATCTTTGATTATAAGGATTTTTGAGATTTACTTTTTAAAATGGTGACCCTAAAAAGATTTTTGGACTGTTATATAGGTCTATATCTTGTAATTATTATTTAAAAACATAGTTTTAATTCATATAATCTAAAGTCAAATAAAATGAACATCTCGGTCCTCCACTTAGCGACAACTCAAGGTATAAAAAGCTATAAGCCAAACATCAGAGGACTGAGTAGACTCGACAGCGCCGCGATTGAATTTCAAATTAAAACAGTTCATGAAATATTAACACGATAAAGCTTCGGTCACACTGGGATATTCAAATGGAATGCAGCGCGAGTGCGCACACGGCCTTGTGTTATGTTAATCTAGGATACGTCTACAGTATACCGCGGATTGTAAACTTGAAATTATAAATTCCTTAACGCCTGTAAGTCTCAAACTTGGTCCTAGATGATGTTAAATCGCTTATTTAAATAATCATAATACAAACTGAAGAAAGCCATATGTTAAGTTTATGCACAGATGTAACGTATACGTTAGAATATATTCTATGAAAGACTAAAGCAATCCGACTGTGTTCCCAACTTTATTTATAACATTTAACAATAAAAAGCCATGTTCATCTGTCGTGTTTAAAACATTTTCTGATAAGATCGCATACAATTGTTTAACATGAAAAACTGTCTATATGCCTTATAACATTATCATTCTCTTACAACTTAACATCTGTTGAACAAGTTACAACCACGTGCGATCCGATACAAAAGAAGTCAATTAAAAGCTCACAAGTTGTAAACAAAAAGTTCAATCTCTCAATCGGATTCAAGTCGCGCGTCGTAAGAACGCGTGTTGCATGTTGAATGCGCGGGCGCATGCCATTAGCACCGCCCGTGGCCGCGACCGATGCGACGAAGTACCGCAAGAACACGTACATATTTACCTTTGTAAGAGTAACATATCTTATACACTTCTGATAGCGAAAAACTTACATAACTTTAAATTAACATGTCAATATTTCTTGTGAGACTTCATATTCATTTCTAAAGGACAAAATAATCTTATTTACAAGTCAAATCACTACAAAGGAAAGTAATTTCAATATGACAGAATCATAACGTGTTTTATAAGAAACCTTCTAACTGTTATTTTAAAATTATTAATATTTACTAAATAGACTACTTTAATGTCCATTACCTAAATGAAAATAACCGAATGAATATAAAAATAAATACAGATTGTAACTTAGAAAAAAATCTGTTACATTTTTTTACTTTAATGTTTATAAAATAATAATAAAAATGTCTAGGACATTGTTTTCACGATCCACTTAACGTGTATGTATTTCTTTTGGCAATCTGTCATTATTTTTTCAAACAACACTGTTTTTACTAGCAACAAAACGATCGTTCTGTACGCACCGTGTATTCAATGTATATCAATGAAGCTGAATAAATGTGGTATATCATTATGCGAAGTGTTCTTGGAAGGGATTTCGTATCATTGAATGGACCTTTTCGATTTTAAGTCCGACCGTCCCCGTTTTATCTTTCGTGTTGCCTTGAGAATAACATGTTCAATACATTGCGTACATATAAACATTTCCTAACTAAAATGTGATATGCGATAGAATAAAAATATTGCTACCTACAGAGTATTTATTTACGCTTAATTTAAAAGTTAAAAAAATATATAAAAGATGATTATGATGTTATCATTTCTGTGCTTACCTCACGTAGCCATCAGCTCCGATTATGTAACACAGACTATTAATATGCAAGGATCTGTAACAAAGAAAAATAAAACATTAACAGATCTGCTTCTAGAAAAAATAAGCGGGAAATTCTTAGAATTATTTTAATGCTCATTGTTACTTATTAAAATTAGAAATGCAATATTTAAATAGATGTTTCTTAGTACATGTCCACAGTATGCTCAACGAATCTCACTGAAATTTTGCACAGACGTAGAATAGTCTGGAAGAACACATAGACTTATAAACTTTTTTAAAATTCCATCCATCGTTTATTGTTCCTCAGTACTGATTAGTCTAGGAGTCTGTAATGCAAAGTCATTCTTTTATATTGAATATCTTTATTTCGCTCCAACGCTAATGAGATCCAGCACTGACTAACCCTTTCAATGGGGTGCCGTTTGTAAATTATGAAGTCAGTGTGAAAATTATGCCCGTACACTCGGCGGTGC
Source organism: Papilio helenus (assembly GCA_026546675.1). Classification (NCBI taxonomy): domain Eukaryota; kingdom Metazoa; phylum Arthropoda; class Insecta; order Lepidoptera; family Papilionidae; genus Papilio; species Papilio helenus. Next base: position 9,373,054 of record JAOCNA010000001.1, read on the forward strand.
AGTTAATTACATCTGTTCGTATAAAACAAACGAACTACGACTTAATACTATTAAATTAAGAGCGGATTTCGTTTAACAAGTCGCCAGATGGCGCGATAAGCTACATCGGTGATTTCATGCAAGCATAAATAATGTAGTGAGCTATGCTATTTAATTATTTAATGAAATTGGACTCCTGTATCATAAACCAGTGAGTGGTGTCCCTCGGTTAATATTCTGTTTGTAAGTGCGCCTGCGGCAAAGTAATATGTTCGGTCAACAAAATTAATTAAAACCAAAGTTGGGCGGTTAGTTGGGTGGCTGCGTTATTTTTTTTTTAATTAAAATCATACAGTTTAATAAAAAATAGACAACTATACATAACTATTAATAATAGTAAAAACTTAGTAAACAGTTTTCAG
>JAOCNA010000001.1:9382129-9407323 GCA_026546675.1 Papilio helenus
GGGGTCTCTGAATGTAGATTTCTACTGTTTCTTCACTAAGTTAAGTACAATTAACTCTTTTGTGTAGCTAACTATTGTCGTGAACCATATCTTAGCACAAGCCTAGAGCTTAGTTGTAATGGTTAAAGGACATATTAGTAAATTAACAAAAAAAACAACTAATATTAAAAAAAAAGCTTTAACTTCCATTTGAATTTATTGTTTTGAATTAATACGATTTCGTTATAAAAATACACATTTCCAAACTATCCATACAAAGCTCCAATAATACGATTATACAAATCCGTCGTGTAAGCAAATGTAATCGTAATATTAATGCGAAAAGCGCAATACCGCTGAAAACGATAATTCATAAAAAAGGGTGACCAAGCGATTGTGGGGCGCTGGATAATTACCGCTAATGTCTCGCGGCGAATGCGGACGCTAAGCGGATTATTATCCCGCCTGTCCGCAGAACAAGGGTTAGGGTGCCTATAAATTATGACCTAACACCGATCAGACACGTTAACATTCACTCTAAGTGTGAAGTTTACTTTAAATGTCTTTTTGTGAAACTTTTAAGCAATATTATCAGAATTCTAACAACGCTGTACACGAAGTTGCATTTAAAAAATATATCAGTGAAATTAGTATTAAATATAAACTGAAAAATCGCAAATAAAAATTATTTTTGACGATTGACTCGCAACCTTGTCACCCGAAGCAGGTGCGGTGGGGTGCAAATCCGTCATAAATCGTACCTGACACCTTCAAATAAATTTGATAAAAAATTACGAGTACTAAGGGTGTAATTACAAAATCACATAAAATTTCGATATCAATGTAAGAATTCGGAAATTTATCTTTGTGATGACTGTAAAAGAAGTTTACAATTTAACATTTGACTAAGTTGACATTAAGAGAGTAATATTTTAATTGTACCTAGATATACTAGAAACAATTTTAATACGTGAAAACAAAAGCTGTATATACGAGCGTAAAATAAAACAATCCGACCTTAACGAAACTAATTAACGCTTCAACAAAAGATTAATTGCTTCAACCTCAGCGCTCATTATAAGTTTAAAATTAAAAATAACATCCTGGATATAACAGGCCGCGGCGACATCTGGTAATGACAATTGAAAACTCGTTACCTGCGAAACAATTTGTGTGTTTTAACGAGTCGGGAAGACGGGACGCGACGTCGAACAAAAGCTGCACGCTTCAACTGACCTATATACCGGATTCAGGTTAACTGTTTGTATTTTTCGCGTTTCACCGCGGGAGCATGTGGATCTTCTTATTACCGAGCGTAATAGCCTATTTGCCGATAAATTATTCGACTTAAACAACGCGCGGCGACGTAGAAAAGCCGAGAGGGACCTTTATAGGGTCGACGTTTTGTCGTAACATTGAGACTTCTGAACATCCGGCTGATGTCCCACGAGGTAATAAGCGAACTTGGTTAACTGAAGACTTATTCGTTTGTGTTTTGATTTAGGAAAAGTTGATGTTAACATTTAGTTTTTTGAATATAATACCACAAAATGTGCATCATAAATAGAATTCGAAATAAAATGTTTGTTATTATTTAGTCGACAATAACTACAATATAAAAAGACCTATATTAAATATATTTATATGAGAAATGTATGAAACGAATTTAACGACGTAGAACATTCATCTATTCATTAAAATGAATACAGGTTCAATGACCTCTGAAACTTACGTTCGGTAATAATGGTAACAAAGTTTAGAGCGTAGTTTGTTCACACCCGGAGGAAATTTCTTAGAAAACCGTCCGCCACATCTGTTGTACGCCGTCTCGCAACTTTAGCTCGCTGCGTTCAGTTGCCGCTTTAGATTTTCCCCATGGATTCTGCCATTAATCAACCCTTCCATGGGTCGAGGAGACCCAATCGTAGTCTGCATGAACAACCAATCCCTAGTGATTAATTGATTAACTAGGAGGTTCGTTTGCAAGTAATTTTCATGATTTATTGCATAAACTAAGCGAAACAGTCGGTTAAAACAGTTACAAATCGTGCGAGGGGATTTGACCTAAAACACTTTTCGAATACGAACGATTATTCCTTGGTCGTTCGCGGAGATGAATGGTCGGGCGCTGTTGGCGATCGTACCCGAGAAATGGACTGTAAGGCAAATTAATTAACAGTCCCAAAGCATGCAAGATTTGGCACAACGCGTGTGAGAAATTCGATGAAACAGATTGATCCGAACAACGTACTGTAATTGCAGTTTAATAGGTTTTAGCATTTACAAAACTTAAATATCTCCAGATTCACATAGTATAATTTTTATTTCAATATTCTGCGTGACATTTAAAATTATGTCTAAGTGATTATCGATTCCATATGATTTATTAAAAGGCAATCTCAAAGTAATACTCGAATTAATCATTCCATTCTATGTCCGAAAGGAATAATTCCATCTTAAAAATGAGGAAAGCCGAGAGGGAATGGAGACATCAAACGTCGATCGGCATCGATGCTCTAATGTCAATAACATCGTTTACAAAGACCCGATGAAATTCGGTGAATCAATTCCAAAACCTTTAATTGGCCCTTTTGCAAGTGGGGCAGGGGAAAGGCAGAGCTTTTTGAAGTCCCTCCACCCACCCTACTGACTTAAGAAAATACTCGCGACGAGAGGTACGACAAAAGAATTTAATTGATTCCAACAAAGAATGTCTTTCGGAGTTGGAATCTATTGCTTTTTCTACATCTTTCTTATTGAAATACTTGAGATTTGCTTGTAAATAAAACATCTTTTGAAATGTTTAGTATTGTGATGATTCGGATGGAGGGACTGGTGTATTTGGAAGATTAAAAATTATTGAGATATTTCTTTAAAGGAAAATTAATTAGCCACCAGCATACCAGCGAGAATGTTAAGAATATAACAAATAATACAGAAGCCTTAGATGAAAGAATTAAATGAAATACAACGAGTAATAGTAACGAAAACTACTAGCTTTGATGAAGTCAAGATGATAGGACATTAATAAAAATATAGGGACAAAATATAATTCCGTCGCTTTAAGCAGTACCTTCAGAACGGATGAAGCTATTTAAAACGGATGAATGATACTAATGGTACAATAAATTTTATCTATACCGGCGTCTATCATTTGTTTTAGTTTCCGTCCCAAAATTTACTATCCATTATTGACATGAAGGATTTACTAGTAGAGAATTTTGATACTGAAAAGATTATTAAAATTCAATATACTATTCCATGGGATTATGCAATCTTTGTTAAAACAGATAGCTAATAAGAGGCCATTTCTTGAGGAATCCAATCGAGTTGATCTGAAGGAAACACAGGTAGAGGACAAAAGACTTCCAACGCGGATACTTTACAAAGCCGAGTAAAGGGCAGAGTAAAATAGCTAGCAAAGGAGAATACAATACCCAAAGCATAGTACAACATTAAAAGCTTCTTCTTAATTACTTTTAAATTGAAGAACGTAAATACTAGTAGAATCTTAATGTTTTTTCTTCTTGATGATATTATTTTTTTTAAGAAATATAACTACTTGAAGCAATAACTGAATAGAAATTCCTAGTTCTGTACCTAAACATTTCAACGAAACGTAGAATTTAACTAACCAGTTTGTTCAGCATTTGGTCCCATTCAATTTATCTGGCATCTTCGCATCGGGACCTGTATCGACTGAACGATAACATTCATATAAAACTTCGATCTACGGAGAAAGGACACGTTTAAGGGGCGTAATCAAATTTCACTCGAGTCTTTAAGGGTTGAAACCGACAACTTTGAGCCACCCTAATAAATTATATTGTCGACAAAACTGCTACCGAGTGCCACACTTCGTTGGCTCATCTAATTGGTCCAAATTTGAGTCGACCCGGCTTATAATTGGGGCGAATTTAGGGGATCGTATGCGCCTCGAAATTAGTACAAATTTGAACGTTGGCCGGATTAGGAGAATGCCGCGGAACCGCAGCACTAACGCGCACCACTCGTATGGATAATAAGTTTAAATTATCAAAGCCAACACTTTGAAGTTGAGAGCTTTCAATATTGCTACACCAAAAATATTTTTTAACATTTTTAATAGTTTGGGTAAAGATTAAATGATGCAGATGTGCTTATATCCAGTTCATATTGTAAAATTAACAAATAAAAACAATCGTTTACTATAAATAAAACACAACATTGTGGTCAGTACTGTATAGTCTGTGGTTATTTGGTACAAGTCAATTCGTTGTTAAAACAAATGAATCCCGCTGTCCTATTTGCCTGTTAATCAGGCTTTGACAAAGGTTGTTGCAACAAAAGTGGCCGTTGTGATACATCCAGGTTACATGACAATCAAGACTCGTCAGTGAAGCCTTAAATACTAGATAAATATTTGTATACTATGCACTGTTCACTGGTGTTTTAATTATTTATCTACTAGCTTTCGCGACTCCATCCGCGTGGAATTAAAAAATAAAAATAAGTAGCCTTTTTGTTCTTCTAGACTCTTCTACACCTATGCGAAATTTCATCAAGATCGGATAAGCAGTTTACGCTACGAACTCTAACAAACATCCATCCAAATTTTCGCATTTAAAATATTAGTAAGATTGTTAGTGAACCATACAATTGCAACAAAAACAAACAATAGTTAAGAATGCCAATCATACATTTTTATTAAGAATTATTTAAATGATGTTGTATTGACAGATTTAATATCTTATTAACTGAATTTAAAGAAAGAAAGACCCCGTAACCAAAAAGTACTTACGTTTGTGTAGATTTTGGAATAGGAAAAAATCGTTAAAAATGGAAATCCATAAGCATTGTTTAACCCTCCGTATAATGTTATTTAAAAGAGAATTTTAAATCAATCTCCGAACAACCTTTTACCTTAAATGCATACCTTTTCTAATTTAAAATGTGGTATAAAATTCTTTAAGACATTGTAAATTTCATGAATGGTTAATAAAGTCCCAGTCGGCGAAGTAACAAGTTACACTGACATAAAACTATACAACGTATAACATAAGACTCGGATTCTCCGAAGCAATAATTTACAAATAGATTGTAAAGTAATGTTACAGTTTGTTTATAGAAATAGAGATTTCCTAGTGTTTTTTGTAACCTTTGTACACAATTACACATTGTACTTATTACACTAAATTGTATATGCAAGGGTAACGTTATATAATTAAAAAAACAAGCATTTAACATACGTTTCATATATTGGTAAAATTTAAAAGCGAAATGTTTCAACGCATATTATATTGAAATACAAATAATTTTTCAACTAAAACATTTCATTAAGCGCTTCAAAGTTCAATGAATGAATTGAAATAAGTTAGACTCGTAAAAGCAAATTAAGTCCGTGCCGAAACGTATTCGTAGGAGCGCAGATAAAACGCGACGAGTACGCGCGGGCGACACGACGTATACCAACTTACACAATCACGGTTTGTTCGACGCGGAAACGTTTTCACGACAAAGCGTGTTCCGCCAACATTCCTAATTAAAGCTGCGACAGTCTCGTCGAAGTTTTCCCTGTAAGTTCCAAATCTTCGAGGCGAAAGAATTCCTCGCTAATTAGTGTAAGTTTATGCAAGTCTAGGTACAACGAAAAGTTTTAATTGCGCCTACATTTCGATGTCAATCAAGCTTGGCGGAACCTTTTTCTAACACTCCCTCGATAAATCTTCGGCGCCATTATTCTCAGATTAACGACCGCTGTTGAGGTTGTGTTTTGTTTAGCTCTCGCAATGAATTTATCCATTTAAAGGTTCTTTTCAAGTTCAATTATTATGTTTAGAAACGAATATTCGAGTTTACTTTAGGTCATTTTAATACCGGTTACCAATTTACGTCAAAAATGTGTATCTAAGCAAGCTTCAAAATAAGTAATGTAATGTAATATTTAAAATAAAACAAACGAACAAAAATATAAAAGAAACTCAACAATAGAACGAAGGTTTCTTTTCAGTCCCTGTTGAATGGACAATGAAAACCTTGGAGTTTTAGTAAAATTTAGTTTTAATTTAAATGTTTTTTTTTGCCATTTTTGACATTTTATAAAACATTTTCTTCGATAATAACTTAAAATATAAATTGTATCTACAATGAAAATGTTATTGAATATCGATGCTAAACGATTTAAATATATAAATTATGTTTTTATCCAGCTTAATATATGATTGCAGTGAAATTCTAAAGACAGACAACATACTCAATTTTGTTAAATAATTTCTTGTCATAAAAAAATCTAAAACATTTATTCCTGATCAACTCTACAGTAGTCTCTGTTCTTCTTAAAGTAATATTCACAGTAGGGGCGTGTCTACAGATACACAACTTTCCGCTTTTGTTTGCAAACATACGTATAATTATGCTAATAAATGTTACGTTTTCTTGTTCTTTGCTCGTACTTACGTATTCTCATTGAGTTTTAATAAAAAGGTCAAACTTGGATGATCCGAATTAGTAAAACAAAACACGATATTGTTAGGAAAAAATGCTTCGAAGACTAATTTTATACAGTTAAAGAATTAAATTTAGTTCCCACTAACGGATATCAAATTGTCAGCCGCGTATACACATTATGTAAGTTACCATGACAAGATTTCTAAATACTCTGTGAGCATCAAATAGTATTTTACCGAAATGTAAGGGAAAATAAAATCCTCGACTGCATATCTATGTCTTCTAAGCTTAAGTACATTTAAAACAGTATATGGGTTAAGTTGATATCTTGATCAATTTAAGTAAGGCGTCAGAGCTGCTTGGATTAACTTATTTAATTCCAACCCTCACAAGACTTAGCCAGTATCTAATAAGTGCTCCAGATCTAACAGTAGGTCAGGGGCGTGTTAACCCTATCAGTGCGAGTGAAAGCAATCTTGAGATATAAATAGGTTACGATTAAAAATAATTAGCGATGTAAAAGTGGGTCTTTGTGGACGTCAGCATTTGCAGGGTTAAGAGTTCGTAGTTATTTTATACAATTGAATTATAACTATAAATAAAATTATTCATCAGCAACCTGGTTTTTTCCCTACAGAGGGTCGGCACAATACAACTCTTCCATACATAGTCGTCTAAATTAAAATGGAATATTTCATACTAAAGAAAATGAATTAACTACTTTTCCTGCGTTACAAGTCCCTGATCCCTTCAACTATACTATATTAATATTGTCGTAAATGCGTCACTTTTCAATGACCATTAAAATCTCTTTCTAGGTTTTGTAACGGTCGCAATGAATGGCCAATTCTTTCACATATTGTTGGCCATTTTATGTCGTGTCAGCGCGCACTTTCTTTATATTGGGTAAATATCTTTTTCATTCGGCTTTTTGCTTCTCTGTCATCGTGATACAACGGAATCAAAGAACACGCGAACGAAGACGTACAGAATATTCTGCTTCCCTTTCTTTAATCCACAAAGTTAGGTTAGTAGTGAGTTCAGTTTTTTTTTTGTAGAAAGTGTTATCCAAATGATTTTTACTAACCGCGCACTCAGAATTGATTATCATACTAAATGACTGATTCTGCGTATACATTAATTTAATTAAGATTCTTTATTTATTTACTAGCTGTTGCTCACGACGTCGTCCGCGTGATATTAAAAAATTATAAAATATAGAGCCTATGTTACTCGCAGATAAATTACCTTTCTAATGGTGTAAACATTTTTAAAATCGGACCAGTAGTTTTTGAGTTATTTTAATACATATAAAAATATAAATCTTTCCTCTTTATAATATTAGTATAGAATACAATAATTTTGAACATTATTACTATCACTAAGTATGTATCTCAAAGGAAATTGTGTTGCAAACGTATTTATTTTGCTATTCTACGTCACAAATCGGACAGATTAAATATAAACTTTCCCCGCGTTCGAGACTGGCTGCGATATCCACAGGGAGGTAACTTCGTAGACGACGATTTGTCAGCTTCCCTCAGCTATCTATTCGACACTTAATTTTTGAGAAAACTAACGCAACTGTTTTGAACACCCTTGAGAATGTACAACAGAACGAATTTATAAACATTTAGTTTCTGATTTATTTGTTGAAGTAACATCAAAACACATACATTAGAACATTACTTGTACGACATTATTTGATTAATATAAAACTACTGAAACCATTTGAAAACGTTCACTGTTAGGAAGGTACACTGTCCCTAGGGGACACAGGGTATAGACAAAGTCGCGACAAAAGCTAGTAATCATATACACATTAATAATTAAATTCAAAGTATATTTTATGTCCCATTCTGAAATTTGTTTACTATAATATTTGTTAAAAGTTTTCGTATATCTGTAACTTGGCATCGTAAACATGGGTCGTTACATTCGTTATCCACGGCCAGGGCTGCACAAAGGAACGCAGCTGATCGCAGGCGAAGGGAGGCGCGGGGCGGCGCCGGCGAGTCCGCACAAGAAATATTATTTATTTCTTTTAGTCGACGACGCGGTAATCACATTTGCTTCTGTTCGTTTCGGCCCTTTCATTCGCTTAATCGTGTTATTTCGGGACCTTGGTGAAGCAATCTTGTGCGTCCAAGACACGAAAGCAGAGCGGAAAGCTCATCGCTTTTTGAAATTATTTTTGAAAATTACTTTGTAGGAATCGCATCGCCTACGCTAACAGATAGGTTGATAAAATAAATATGAAACTAATAAAGCTCAAATAACTTGATTAATATTTCGTTCGTTCCCATAACAAGCGAACAGTGACCTATTAACATCGTAATTAGGTTTAATGTATTTCCTTTTGAATTGTGAACAATGTTAAAATACTTGCAGCTTTGACCAACGTTAAAAAGTTTTCAACATTCGAGCCAGCGCGATGTAGACCTGTAGCCTCGACACAACTTGTTACTAACTTTCCTGTCTGCGGCTCCCGGCGTTACAGCTTTGTACACTCAATTAATTTCTTTCTCTACAACTCTTTATAACATGCCTTACACTGCTTCCTTTGTTTATCTAACAAGGACTTAGTTAAATTGTAAGACAGTATTTCAATTAAGATTCGGAATATGTATTTAGTAGAATAAGATAAAACTTAAACAAGTTTGAGAGTATCTTAGTAATCTTGAAAATTTAAAAAAAAGGGAAGATTTTTTTTCTGGATCTAACTTGACAATCCGACGAAGTCGATTACTGTGTGATTTTGATTTGAATATTAATACTGAAAAAGCGAATATTTAACATTAGTCGCTGGTATCTTATAACTTGGTCCACACAAAATAAGGGTCGAGCTCACACTGTAGGAAGGAATCATACGTCGAGATAGTTGTGTGACGTTAATACTGCATTTACGAAACATTGGCAGTTGAATGGCCGCTGTCGTGAAGATATTTTGTCAACATAAATGTCTATTGTAGTAAGAACAAAGTAAACTGTATATTCCACAATCATGTGGAACTGAACTTTGGCAAATGGCAAGACATTACCATGTCTCATATGTCAAATATCGTTCAATTAATGCAATATTTGTCGATTGCTGCCACATTATGTTTAGTAACTTACTAAAATACAGATGAAAATGATAAAAAGTATATTACAAACTAAACACAAACACTATTAGAGCGCCTTCTATTTATTTTAAACGTATAAAGGTTCGTACAGACTACACCAACGACGTTCGGATGTGATGATGATTAGTACACAATACAGCTAAAGTAAGCAACAAGTCATTTAAAGCGCAAACAAAAGGCAGGTGCAGTGCGTGTCTCAAATGACATCAGCGTTTTAGTCGGCCGTTTGTTTTGCTCGGAGCCAGCCGACCGGACTAAGGACACGTTTTCATAATACCTACCCACTGAGAGACTTTTTATTTGTGCTCAAGCTCTGTATGTATTCTTTATGCGCGGGGAACGTGCTCGAGTCGCTTTATGTTCAGTGATCATAACGGCGTATGTACACATACATTCTCGACAACTAAGAGAGTATCACCTTAAGGATTTTCTTTTAAATGAGCAAACAAATGACTGACGCATGCATTATTATGAACAAGAGTTTGTTGCTGACCATAGACCTAACCTTTATGCAAAGATAAGCCGCTAGTCAATCGAATGTTTGTAACTATGGCAATCTAAATTTTCACACCATGCAACTAATGACATTATGGAAAATCTACTATAGCGTTCAAACACCTTTACCGACAATCACTTAAGACGTTAGTAAGTCTTGCGCAATAATTGATGTTCAAATATTTTGTACAAGACCCTTCGCTCGTACTTTGGTGTGGCTACATGATGGTTTAATATCTCTTGCGTAATCGACACTGACAGCGAGATTTGACGTCTCAATAGAGTGATTACTTATGCTATGTTAATGTTTGATGTGTTCGCTTTTTGATCTTTTACATAATCGTGTATGTGTGAAATCTCTGAGCGGTTGCTTTCATTTTTGTTAACTTTCTTTGTGATTTAATTCAATTTAGATTAAGGCACAAAGTTGTCTGAATTTTCTACATTGTTTCTCAGATGAGAAGATTCTCGAGGTCTGGTTTTATGTGATTTGTAGTATCAGAACTACTTTCATAAATATAACTCATATTAAATTGACACGCGGAAGAAATCTAAACGTATCTGGCGTGTAAAAAGTTGTTCCCAACTAATCAAGTACGCCCACTTATGACATCGACTAAACTAATTCGCCCAGTTTATTAAACTCGATACTGCAGGTGAAATCGATTAGATCGAATTCGCGTTTGCGTGTTTAACGAACACAATTCATAATGAATTATGTGACTTTGTCTAATTCCGGTTTGTTTATAGACGTTCGTGTCGCTGCCAACGCTTTATTATACTCATATTTTATCTTGTCAGAGTTGATGAACGTCATCATTAGTTAAATGCATCAATAGCAAATTTAATCATCTTCAAGGTCAAATTTTCTATTGTACTTCCACAGAAAACATCGATTTAAAAATGGATATATCAGACCATAACACGATAGTATAAATAACTTGTTCCTTTTTAAAATAAAATAGATCTGGTTTTTGTTTCTTAATAATTTCTCAGGAAATGATACAATTACCTTTTTGTCACAGCTTTGTGTATTTGTATTCTGTGATAGGGTTCTTGATTGTATATCTAGAAATATGATATCATGTGCAGACCATTTTTTGCCGTCAGACTCGTTCAGAGCTGTCATTAAATTCCAATGAACAGACAACTATGTTGTGCTACTGATTTATTCAAATTTCGACTCTATGTTATAGACCGAAGAGAGATTAAAACTGCAAAAAACAACTTGTAATCCAAACGTGATATGACTAATCGAATCAAAATTAGCGAATGATAACGAGTTAAATTAAAAACAATCTTTTTCAGTTTGCGGTAGAGTTCAAAATTAGTTGAGAATACATTTCCGCGATAAAACACGAGCTATGTTTGGATAGTTCTATTGAGAATCTCGCAATAAAGCACAGCTTCCTGTTTCGGATAAGCTATCTCGGGATGTTTTGCGAAGCAAACTCTAAATTGACTAACTTTTAAAATACACAACAGCAGTTTACATTATTGTGATTTAATTTTGAGTTAAAGTTAATACATAAAGGGGATTAGAATGTAACAATGTTCAATAGTTAACCAACCAATTTTTAAATTCAATATTACTAACAAACAGACTGTCAGATGCATTATAAGCTTTTATGTAGGGAGGGAAGTATGTGGGGTTGTTCTTATTGTGTGTACACCTTAAGGTACATAATGTAAAGCAAATTAACAAATATATTAGCTACCACATTTGTATAGTTAAAACATGATGTGTTAGTCTTAGGTAACATAAGTTTATGTTTTAGTAATTCTTACTGTGCTATATATGTAAAATGTTCGTTTAATCTTTATTTATCTAATGCAGTATTTTAAGTTAATAAACTTAACTAGGTAAACTAGCGTACTTTAAGCACGTTTCCAGCGCGCTATAAAATATATTCACAGGCTGAAATAACTTAGATTTATACATCGTTTAAGAGGCTTAATTCCTAAGCTGACTTAATTAATGCTTTTGTATTATATTAATGTGAGTTAGTAATGCGTAGAGGCGTTAACAATAAATACTATCGACAAATTGCATTTACTTGTGCTTGTGAACCTATAATTCTGTTTTTATATTCCATACTCTTGCACACCTTTGGCTAATCTATCGCACAATTGTAGCGCGATTGTCAATTGTTACGCTGCCAATTTAACTGTTTAGTTGCACAGTTAAAAATCGAGTACTGCACGCACCTCCATATAAGCGCATAGGAATCAAAGCGCGACGCGAAGCGCGTTCTAACTATTAGACTAATGTTAGTATTCAAGGGTATGTAAAAATCAGATATTTGGCTGTATTATTTCGGAAGTAAAGTGCAGGTCGCGGGAAACGACATTGACTTTTAGCTGGGTTAATTAAAATGTCAAAGGCGTTTATTAATCAACGCGACGCGCATTTAACATTCGACTAACTACGGTGCGAGTTACAATTAAATAAATAACATTAAATCCTCGACGTAATTTATGTTTTGTCTATGTAAAGTAAAATTTCATATGCATGCACAAACATTTATAAAATAATGAATTTAATAAAATCAAGGTAATAATGCTTTACATACTATTTATACACAAAATATTACCATTTTTAATTTTAGTATGTATTAAATGCAATAGGTGAACCTCGAATATCATACTGAAAAATTGCCTACAAAACCAGTATAACACCCAATATTTAAATAAATGCTTGCACCGTTTTCATGCGTGTGTCTTATGTCGGTGACGTCACGACCATGTCATCAATCACCCTGCGGCGGGAGAGTTGGGACAATGAAGGCTCGCGGCTCTAGTATATCAGCTAGCTTACCTACAAGCATAAAGTTATTAATACAATAAGACTTACGTTGCTGCAAGTATAAACAAATGAATACTTTTTTAAATTATTAATTTAATGATATATGTGTTTTTAACAGTTATTCCTTATTTTTATTGTTAATCAAGTTTGAATAGTATATTAAAAATAAATTACATTAACTTATGGGTGAAATGAAACTGTGTTCATTTGTTTTATTTAGCTATTTTTCCACTAAATACTTTAATTTACATGTTTACCAATTAGGGTTGCCACATTGTAAGCTGGAAAAATTGCTCTTATAAACAAGTTTCCTTTGTGAATTGCATTTTTAAATTAGACCTTCTTTTATGAATTGTCCTAACAAACACACGGATCTAAGCTTTGTGAATATCTCGAGTTAGTAAAGAAAAACTCATAAATGTCTGAAATACATAAAAGCTAAATTACTTTGAATAGGTCTAATGTAATTTGGCAAAGAATACATTGAATTTCATATTATATTTAAAGATTATTGCGTTGAGTAGCTTCGTTGTATTTTATTGTTTTTTTTTTATAAGAGAAGGGGGCAAACGAGCGGCGGGAACACAAAAGCGGTCAACGACGCCCATGGACATCCGCAACACCAGAGGAACTACAGATGCGTTGCCGGCCTTTGAGGAAATTGTAGGCTCGCTTGACTCGACGCTCGACTTGTAACTTTTGTAATCATTATTTAGGGTATAAGAGCGCGCGCACATCTTTGACTAATGTATCGCCCAACTGTTTAGTCTCGCTTTGATTGCTATTAGCTTATATGGAAGTGCGCACACTACTCGATTTTAGTTGTGCAACTAAACAATTGTATTTGCTGTGAAACAGTCGACAATCACACAACAGTTGTGCGATTGTCGATTTTTTAGTCAAAGGTGTGCGCCCGCTCTTAGTTTATTACCTCTTAAGGTCTGTTTTCACTGTGAATGTTCAGATATTAATCATAAATAGGTTCCATCTTACGATGACCGTACGTGTCGTCGCCTCTGTGACGACTTGCGCAGGTCCGCAATAAATCAACTTGATTAGAACACGCTGGATTAGAGAACATTAATCATATAACATTAGTTACGCAGTATATCGCACTATTTGCTATTACGAAAGACGACTTCCAATCTTAATACATCTTTTTAACATTACATTTACAATTAATGTTGGCTGATAACAATGACATTTTCTTCTTAATTCTTCATGGATTTAATAAAAGAACAACTACCATCTCTGTCTATCTAAATGGGATTAATAGAAATGGAAGACAAAGAGCATCTGAACAAGATGTGAAAATAAATACACTAAGAACGGGTGCACACCTTTGACTAAACAATCGCACAACAGTTGTGCGTTTATCGATTGTTTCGCAGCCAATTAAACTGTTGAGTTGCACAAGTAAAACTCGAGTAGTGTGCGCACCTCCAAAAAGCTCATAGCAATCAAAGCGAGACTAAACGGTTGTGCGATAGTCGTTTCAGATGTGCGCAAAGTCTAATGGTTTGTGACTTTGTTCTAATGAGTTGCATGTATAAAATCTTGAATATGTCTGTACGTTTTGGATTTTTGAACGGACAAACAGAAAGTAATGCGTGTGGATTACGTATACATGCTTTCTTTTCTGTCTCTAATTGCCTTGCAACGTGAGTGCCAGCTGTCGTCTACGCCTTGCTTTGTCACGCAGCTTTATGACACTAGTGTCAAATGAGTGTCACACGGGCTAATGAGCAAAAAACTCAAGAAGGGGTTACGTAATGAGGCCTCCCGCTTAAGACGGAGGTATGTTTAATGTCTTATGATACGTTGCTATTAAAAGCATTTTTTTATTGGTTATTTATGTAATGGATATGCATCTAAATGATACAGACAGGCAGCTGGAATATCGATGATCAAATGAACGCACATGGACGTCTACAATACTAGAGGAACTGCAATTGTGTTTGCCCTTAAGGTGAGACTCTCTTTGAAGGACCTTAAGACATAGCGGATGGGAAATAACGCTGTGGAAAGTTTGCAAAACCCGCACAGTTGAAAATTTCCAACCACCAAAACGGTGTATATGGTACTGACAGTCTGTCCATTCTAACTAAACAAGATAAAGATTTTAAGCAGCGGATTTTATATAAAAAAGTTAAATTTTTATAATCAGTATAACACGTATCGTAAAAAGAAGTATTCTTTTATAACCCTGGAAACCTGCACTCTGAATGTAGCAAAGCTATCACATTGGCGCTAACCGAAAAGGTGCTTAGACGTAGTTTCCTACTGAATTGTCCATTTGAATCGCATTTAACGACACTCCTCCACGTTCCGATAGTTCGCAACTTTCGACGCGATACCAAAAGAAGTTTCATGTACGTGAGAAGACTACAGCGAGATACCGAATTATTTTACGGATCATGTTCTTTCTAAAAGTACTCATATATTTGATGTTTAAGTAAAAAATCTACTGAGTTTTTGTTCTATGATTATCCTTTGTTCTTTTTGCTACAACAAAAACAGTAAGCAGTTTCTATTTGTCGATATTTTTGCTTTTTAAATCTACTACAAACACTCATTAGATATTAGCTGTTACCCGCGATTGCATCCACGCCGAATTTTAAAAAAAAACTTTAACAACTAGCCTATGTGTTTTTCCAGACTATAATCTACATATGTGCCAAATTTCCACATTCATTAAGCTGTTCTGGGGACACCTAACAAACATCCATCCATCTAAACTTTCGCATTGCATTACTGTAAAACAAAAGACTGTCAACAGTAGACGAGATCCATAGTATAGCCTCATGTCGATGTTCAAATGTATTTACATTGTCCGGTATCTATGGACATAGTAAATCCAGGTAGGTAGTTACTGCAGCAAACAGCACAGATTCTCACGAGTATAGAATCATTGTGAGCGGTAACACGTTACTGTTATAGCTTAGCTAAGCGAGCTGGAATGGACAGCTTGTGCGTTTTTAATAGCTTAGTTTATAGCATGCATTTATATGTAGAATAGTTAACATTTTACAAAGATTTAATAAACGATTTTTGTATCCTATTGTCTGTCTTGAATCAATGCTTTTGAGTGCATATCCGGAAAATATGGTCAACGCAACGAACGCTCGCGTGAGTCAATACTGCCAAACCTGATTTCATCTTGTGATAAGTGACACGCGAACCTTTCTCACTGGTTAGTTATGATAATTTATGACGTCATACAATGAGAATCTTATTCCGTAAATGAAATCAACTGAGCTGAAATATCCTATATGTTAAATTTGTTTTAACCAAATGCGTTAGATTATAAGAAATTATAAGATACGTTCGTATTGAAGATATATCGATAAGTGAGCCAAAGTAGCTGATAAATGATGTATTGAATTACACAATGTAGAATGTAATTCGTTCGTTCGTGAAATAACACGTTCAATTAAGTCGAACAAGCTTATCGACAGTCGTTCGTGGTTTTTTTGTTCCACAACGTTGAAGGAGCCAAGTCATAACAACAATTATTTTTATTAAAGTATGTGGTTACTTGATTATTTGTGTTCCGCTTATTGGTATTTTGTGAATGTAAATGAAGTATATTTTGATTGAACGATGAATAAGATTCAGCCCGTGTAAAAAATGAATTAATTGTATATTGGGAAGGACGCCGAGGTTTTTGTGGATTTGAGGAAAAGTGATATACTATTGAGAAAACATACAAATATAAGAAACAAGAACAACCTCAAATTAAAGCTATCTTGTTATCTTATCCTGAAAAAAATAAACAGGTAAAATAATAGAAATAGGGGACGAACACGCGTATTGGCTCCGGACAAATTGAATTCAATATTTTCTGGTTGAAATATCACAAACAATGCCCCCACCGAGTTTCCTTCCGGCGGAAACAATATAGATAGACATCACAAATATCGCGACATTGAAGTTCCAATATATAAAATGCTTGGAAGTTAGTAATAAACAGAAACACAAACTTGTATAATCAAGGTACATAAGCCTACTTCTATTCCTAGCTAGGCTATTAACAGTCTAGATCTAGTCGTTAGAAGATATGCTGGCATATCTGTAGAGTCAATCTTTGAAGCTTTTCGAGTATATGGCGTTGCTTTTCGAATCAAAGCACCCCAAAACTGAATAGAGTAAGATGCTGTCAGCTTACGGAATAAATAAAAAATACCCGAAACCGCATTGAACCGGCGAGCGATATAGATCGCTGAGCGAACGCTCAATACTCTAATACCGGTAATGGACGCCGGCACGCTCCGGCTCAGTTCGATTTTCCGAATCGTTTGCGCCGCACGCCGCAGCTAGATAACGAGAAATGTCGCGACTATCGTTTTATGTGCATCGAAGATTGCCAGAGCCACGCCAACGCCTTTAACCTCCCGCTGATATCACCGAACCGCTCACCGCATTTCCTTAATATAATTCTAATATTAAAGCGAATAAAACAGATTTTTATGAATTTTATTGCTGTAAAGTTTATTGAGAGTGTCGGTGAGTCAGGGCTTTAGCATTTGACTTGTAATCTGCAGGTTCTGGGTTCGGATCCCGCCATACTAATGCGGTTTTCGAATTTTATATGTAAGTATACTCAACATTCCTAAAAACGTAAAACATCTACATGCAACCTGTTCATATCTGCGAAGAAATTGAAAGATATATGTCAAGTCAACGCACTAGACCAGCGTGGTTGACTTAAACGAGGACGTATAGTGAGTATCAGCTCATCATCACATGATATCTATTGCAGCGACTCCCGCAGTAGGTTCTCCGAGACGTAAGGGTTTCTAAACTGTTATAGAATCGCTAGTACATATTACCGAAGAGTACATACTCCTTGCGCAGTAATGGCTTACCACATTTGTTTGTTAGACTAGAGATATCAAAGAAAAATTACGTACCAGGAACATGTGATCGGGAAATAGACTCTCATTCCTGAAGTATCTGAAACAAAATGAAATAAAAGTAAAATATCGCATCATTAATGGGAACTAATTTGTCATTTTTCTTGTTGTTTTAAGTCCAATTATCAAAATTAAATAAAATGCACATCTTACAACTAATTTATAGAACGTTCGTGATTGATAACTTCATGACAATGTATATATCTATTCGTATGTATTTATGTAAATACAGAAATGTTTTCCATTACATAATTGTCCGAAATATCGTCCGTATGTTGATTATTGTTTGTGTTGTGTAGGATGATCTCACTTCGTTTATAGTCATTAGCCCACGCAAACAACTTCCATGACTGTATAAAAACAGGACGAAACAAATCAGTCACAGATTAATCGAGAAGCAAATTACCGTAAACAATACACCTCAAGACAACTAATAAAACTAGCGATGGCATACAAGGACAAATTACATCTTAAATGTTGCCGGCCAATTGTGAACTTGGTCCTTTTATAATCTTACTAAGAATATAAATAAAATGCCAGACAATTGTACACCGAATGACATAAAATTATGGACGATTTGAACAGTTTTCACTTTCATATCCGTGAAGAATATACTTAGTCACATTATAAACAGACGATTTTCACAATATAACTGTGGCATATGTTCACGAGGCATAAGACGTACCAAAGTTTATAATGCATGTTTGTGATGAATGCCGCGAGCGATGCACGCACAGACAAAAGATTTTGATTAATCACGTCGCTGAATACAAGCTGGGAAAAGTGTTGTGAAATGTTTTTATATGTAAGAGTAATTTGTATCTTTGTAACGGCTGAACCAATGACGAATGAATTGCCATTCAATGCATGTTCCCCGGAGAGTCAGTCAGGGGCACTTGATATTTATTAGTTCTTAGACATGCTTTAAAACATTAACCTAAGGTTGTCCACTGCTGAACGTAGGCCTCGCTCAACCAGTCCTCCGCAACCTTGATCAGGTTCAGAAGGCTTAGGTAAGCTACGTAGTTACGTAGCGTCGACTTATCCTTGGCCCCCATTCCAGGACTTTTCGCCACATTACATTTATAAGTGGCGTGTACGAAAGTTGCAACTTACAGATACAAATCTCTTAACAATACAAAGACATCTTAAAGTAACTTAAGTCAAATGTTTTAGAAAACTCCACGCTATTCGACGACTGTACGACGTGTGGGAATTCGACGATGCAAAATACCTATAGTACATTATACAGTGCTGGTTGTAAAGTAGTTTCAGTATCACAACATAACTGTTTGAAGCGATGTTACTCTGTGACTACTCATTATTGTCTCATTATAATAGCTATGTAAGGATCGTTATTTGTCACAATTGTATGACTCATAGCACGATACTATGAGTAATAAATGTTGCGCTTTATCATTGATGTTTATCTGATTATTAAGGCTAGCTTAAATGTTACCTTTTAGTGTTTAACAATAGGACAATCATATGCTATATGTAAAAGCATTAAATAGTTCTCAGGCCTGGATTTGTCAGTATTTTGATTTATCAAGCTCGCTTTAATTGAAGTTAGTTTTATGATCAAACACAATAAAGATAACTTTAGAAGAGTATCGTAGAAACACATTAAGATGTAGATATTGGTAGGAGCAACATAATAATATTTTTTAAAATTAAAAAAAAAAATGTAACATTAATAATATTTTAGTAAATAATTTAAGAATAAACTTAGGTCCTGGCTAATCCAGAAAGCTCTTTATAGTGTCGAGGAGGTACGATCTGTTCAACATTATTACCAATAAAATATTTATGTTTGTATTATAGTATTTAGATCCATTTAAAGTTTTATAAAATTCAAAATCTAGCTACCGACATCATCACCAGTTCAAACATCCCGAGGTCCTCGCTGGCAACCTTAAGGAAGTGTTTTTATTCCACAAAAGAAATAATGTATCAATTTTTCATCGTCTTTGGCGTCCAGTATATCTTCCGTGTTCCGAAACAATTTGATTTTATTATCCGTCGAGCGGGCGTTTCATGTTGCCCTCGGGACTTTTTCTAATTTGCCCTACCTGTGATTCACTGGTGGCTCATCCGTTTGCGGTAATTGCAACGATTTAACATTCAGATAGCAACATTGAACGCGAGCGAAGGCTGCGATGCGCTTTAGAATTATGTGCAGCGAGATTAACTTTGCGAATGGACGTTTAATTAAATTTACTTGTATTTGGTGTAAACTCTTTGTTTGCTGAATTTCATAATAAAATAAGATAAGACACCATAATGACAGTAATTGTTTTAGGCAATATGGCTAATGGTTTTTTCTTCCGAAATATGTTTAGATATTTAACCGAACCGAAGGAAAAATTTGTTGGTGGAGGAGAGGCATTGGAAGGGGAAATATCCTCTTTATGTACGTCTCTTCCTATTAAAAGTAGGCAACGCATTTGCTATGGCCAGTGGTCGCTTTGTTATTGTGGAGAATTCAGTTAGCCGCTTGCTTTCCTTATGATATAAAAAATCTATTCTACAAAAAATCCTTTAATATATGCAAATACAAAATAGAAGTCTGAGTCTACGAACTGGAAACTAACATAATATCCTTGTTACCGCCACATACGTTGTCTTGGCGTAATAATAGTTAAAGGACGTGAAGATCCGTTCCGCCCAGTTAATTGCACGTGTACGGCTGTATGCGGTCTACATCGGCAAACTATAATTAAACTGAAAACCTATTACCAGCTCGCTGTGTAAGATATTCACTGGAAAGCGACGCCTTTGACTCATTTCTCTGTAACGTATAAGCGGATATTCTAAATATAATTTCGAGGATATTGTCCTATTGTCGGTTATAATAAAATTAACTACTTATATCCTAAACTGTCCTTTTATTAATCTTAAGACTAGGAATTTAGCATAGAATTTATTTGCTGTATTAAGAAGAAAAAGGTGAAATGGTTTCGCGCGAAATATTTTCCTAACTTAAATTAAACCGAGTTTCGGCTGTTTTTGAAACAATAAAAAATAAGAGAAACATTTTTAAAAGAGATACTTGCCAGCCGTCGTAACTGTTTTTACTAACAAATTAAGGAAGTGTCCCGCCGGCCGAGTCGCAGATGAAATTAAGTAGGTTTGTAATCTTGGCGTCGACTTTTAGAGGACAAAAGTTTGGGAAATTACGTTTTCTGATACTGTATATATACGTCAATGTTATTTTATGTTATCATAGTATTTCAACGACCCGTATATATTCAAAACTGTAACTATAGTAGCCATTATACTATTATAAATTTAGATTGGATGGATATTTGGTACTACATATCCCCAAAACGGCTTAACGGATCTTGATGAAATTTTGCATAGATGTAGAACATTGTCTTGCTAATGTATTAGATTTTTCTTAGTTCCGCACAAAAGCTGGTTGGAAATATGTTTAAGTGTTAAAATGTGTTGCATAAATATTTAATGTGTAAATGTATACTAAATGGATATTACAGTTAATAGTCTAATCATAAACCTACACTTTTTTAATACATAAAATAATAAGAGGCTAATAATTTAATTCAACAAATTTAATTTAAAAGTTACAACAGCGAGTTACAAGTAGGTCAGATAGTCTTGCATCGGACATCAGGAAGCGAACTCTGCAGCCGGATATAAGCCGGTCAATCCCGGTCAAACCCGGTCATCCGGGACCCAAGCGCGGGAGTAATGTCGCGACGGCACGGACAAATAGTCCTTTAGATTAGCGTCGCCTTGATTAACTTTGTTAAATGATGTTCGCCTACTTTGTTATGCACCCCTGGTACATCGCGTCGGGGATTAAACGAACTTGTTAGTTACAGAAAAAAACAATGTCTGGCACATAGAATACGTTCAACTAGATTACACATAGTATATATAAAAACAATTCAAATGTGAAAATTACTCAAAATTCTGACTTTTACCTAACTTTAAATTATCAAAATTTTCGCTAAAATAAAGACATTTCCACGTCACATATATCGTTGGATTAGTTAAAGTCGAACGCCTCCGCTGCGGATGTGTGTAATCAGTTATACGGGCGGTTTAATGGGACAAATTAAATGAACCGGGCGTTTGTCGGCGACCGATAGTGGGTAACTGCTCGCCTTTGCCGCTGAAAAGTGGCCAGACTAACGCGAACCTATCAAATGACAGGGATTACCAATAGATGAAATCGTTCTTAAAACTACTAAACTATCGCACTACTGTTTAGTCTCGCTTTCAATCCTATGAGCTTCTATGGAGGTGCGCACACGACGCGATTTTAAGTTGTGCAACTAAACAGTTGAATTGTCTGCGAAACAATCGACAATCGCACAACAGTTGTACAAGAGTTAAGTCAAAGGTACCCGCTCTAAAAATAGCAAACTTATTAAGTATACCTAACTCCGTAATAATTTACGTGCATGAACGCCATAAATAATTACGATTATATCTATTGCAATATATTTGAGCGAATTTCAAGTTCAGAACAATGGAAAGTTATTACTGCTGCTAAGAATGCAAGTCTTGCTCGAGAATCGAACCCAGGAAATCCGCCACGAGGCGCGTCGGTACCGTTGCACTACTGCACCTAACGGGACTCCGCGGCACATTCATACAGAGGTTCAATTATACCGCCAGCGGAACTCAGATATTGCTTTAATTCTGAAATGATTGTATAGCGCGACCGACCAATGATATAGAACTTGATTTACATTAAAAAATAACAACTTCCTGGGCCATATTACGATGGCTCTTATCGGAGTCACCACAATGTACGAGAAGGACCAGCAACGTAAACCCCCTAATTGGTAATCGCTCCAAAATAACCGGTGTCTCGTTACGCTGGCAACAATTTTGTATGTAGCCTTATATCAAAGTCATCATTCATACTCTTTGCGGCGTCACGACTCGCTCGGGGCGTAATCCAATTTAAAATTCAACCGGCTGGCTTAAAAAGTGTGGTTAATTTGACGATGCAAAAGGGAAGAGAAGCACTTGTGATTTTCGTCGGGTAACGTCTTGAAAATGCGTGAGGGCGCATTGACCGCCCTATTTAAGTATTCACCTCTTTGAATTTATTTTTAGCAGCTCCACCGGGACACGCCTTTAATAAGCCGCTTGCATAAAATGTGTTAATTGAAGATTTACTTCATACAGATTCTACGTTAAATTTGCAATATGTTACATGTTACGTGATAGATAAATGTTTTTGTTTTCATCGTGCAGGTGCTAGAATTCGGTCGACATTAAATTGATTGATGTACGAGTAGAGCTCCACTTAGCGTAATTAAAACCTTTAAAGATTTTCCGCCGAACGTTCCCCGTTCGCCGCAATTCTAAAATGTTTTCCCTTCATTATCTGGCTTTTTAGCGGTATCCAAATTACAATTTATATACGTTAATAAACGAATCAATTTAACTTTGTAGATTTATGTGTAAAATTGTTTTTATTTTAACTTAAAAGATTAATGTTTGTTTTTTTCGTAACTTAAACGCCACTTAAAGGCAGCGCCTTAAAACACTTTAAACTAAACAAGGATCGTTTACAGTAAATTTAACTCAAATGAAACGTCTATTTGGTGGCTTGTAGTTATATTTTGACTCTAACGTAGCTATCAAAGGAGAGCCGCGTCTGATTCATTGCCGCATTAATCTTTGACACGGCCACAGCTCACAAATTGTCGCCTTAATAATAGCTGGTAATAAGCTGTACTTTCGCTGGGAATTACCTCGTTGGAAGCGTTTGAACGTGTTTACACGGACCTAGACCATTACACTATTACGAACGCTGAATTGCGGTAATATTTCTTAAAAGAATCGCTCTGTTAACGTCTCTATTCTTTTATTTTACAAACATTCTTACAACTTTATCAAGAGTTTGCTTCAGTGATCTTATAATGATTATAATTCACGTGTACGTGTGAAAATAATGAGTACAATTTATAGTACAAAACAATTGTTATATAAAAAATATATTTACATAATTCACAGCCTGACAATGTCATTTATTATGTACGGAATATTTTATTTTAATTCTAGTTTATTTTGATGATATGTCTGTTTGTAATAAATCTGTAATTACAGCCATAAAGGCAAAATTGTTTAGATAGGTTTGTCATAATTCATTTCAATTGAATTCGACTATACACTTCGTGTTATTTTTATTTAATTATATCTCAAACATGCGACACATTAAACATTGGACAAGTTATTCTCTACTCTATGGTTTAATCTATGACATAAGTTATATTGTTGTAGTAGTAAAATCTGATAAGTTGTTAAGCACCAGTAAACAATAATTTTGTATTATTAAAGTTATATTTGATTACAGTTAAGTAATAACTACTTAAAACGTCTACACCAAACAATACTATTTCGATACACTCTGCCAACTGAGTGGGCACACGATGTACAACACGCACGCTTCATATCCGAGTCACGCTCGCATCGCATTAGCGCTATTTTTCCTCTCAAACGAACCGAAAATGATCACAAACTAGATTTACCTCATTATGACACTCTCCCCCCTGACATCAGTTCGATGAACTTTAAGTGAATAAAAAATGAGCGGCCATTTGTCGTGCATGTGTCACGCATTCGTCTCCACTTGATATTAAGCTGGACTATTTTAGGATTATTTCACAAATTACTTATAAATGCCTTTATATTTAACTATCTACGGATAACATTTAAACAGGTTATTAAAATGTATAAAGAATTTGATACACACGTCTAGCATTATGATTTCCTGGTAACCGTTTGATAAATAACTTTTATTTCGTTTGAATTCAAATGAATATTAAAGTAATACAAATTCTCCTCCATAGAGTCGGTCTATATTATTATATAGTCTACACTTTAAGGCAATCTTACTAATATTTGAAATGCGAAAGTTTAGATGGATGGATAGATGTTTGTTAGAGTAGCCTAAACGGCTGAACGGATTTCGATGAATTTTGGTATAGATGTAGAGGATAGTCTGGAAGAACACATAGGCTACTCACTTTTTTTAATCCCACGTGGATGGAGTCGCGGGCGTAAGGTATAAAATAGCAATGCTAATTTCTCGATAGAAGGAAGTCGTTACTCCTCCCGACTTCTGCCAGCATTCTTTCCGGCATTGCCCCCGAACAAAGCAAATTCAGAAAGTAATTAATCTACTCGCTAATTGACAGATTATCCGATTAAGGACAAAGCCTGACTTCACCCTTTTCAAGAGTTAAAATCCAAGCTGCCATTTTTCATTCCCATTTACTTAACGCGGAAGTTCCGTTTTATTACGTATACTAATTAATGAACTCATGAATTATCAATTCAATTGTCATTTTAACGTTTAAAATATTTGTTAGAAATCTATATATATATTGTTACGAGCGTGGTAGATAGAGTTAAAACGCTTTGATAATTCTTCTATAATTTATTCGCGACTTAAAGTAAC
>JAOCNA010000001.1:9949257-9959340 GCA_026546675.1 Papilio helenus
CCAGTCATGATAAAAATAATTATGGCATATATTTTACCACAGATAATACAATACGCATAAATATATCTCTTTAGATATCAAAAATAATGGTTGGATGGAGTGTTAAGTGATTGAATTTTATAACGATAGGAAGATTGTAAATTAAGGGTTGAACAGTCACGTGCAAACAGAACTTCGTTTGTAGTCATTTCCTTTTCATTTGTTTGTCAATTTACGAAATGTACATCATCGTGTTCAATGACTGGGTACGTATTGAAAGCTTCTATTGCGAATGTTAATCGAATTAAGGAAATGTATTTTACATTGGACATTTTTGGTATCTAAAATTGAATAAACCTTGACTTTACCCCTTTTAATTTAATTTAGAACTTGCCAATAGCGTAGCAAAGAGTAAATCTAGATAAACACTAAATATCATTTTTCTATTGTTTTTTCGATAGTCTATGTATTTCCCACTACTTCTGTTGCGGATGCCGACCATTTTTTGACAAAAAAATAACTTCTATAAGCAAATTTTAAATATTTCCTACTTCAATTTTGTTTAAAGTTTAACGGCATCGTTTTTCTCAAAAACCCTTTAACAGAATTTTAATAAATTTGCTTTCTGCCCGCGTTTACATTGCTTCCCGAAACTTTGCTTTAGCAACAGATAAATCGTATTTCATTTGTGCCCCGAGGGTTGTAAATGAAGACCAGTTTTATGTTAACAGAACGGGGTGAAATTGGAAATGTTACCCTGTTTATCTTTGGTAGTACGTCTTATTGTATTTTTTTATACATTACACCTTACTGTTTATTACTTAGAGTGTCTTTTGATTTAACACTTAAAGTATCAAGTATTCCAATCTGATGTCTAATCTATACTTCTATATCTATATCTATACTTTTATACTAATATTATAAAAAAGAGGAAAGATTTGTATTTTTGTATTTTTGTATGTATTGAAATAACTCAGAAACTACTGGGCCGATTTTAAAAATTCTTTCACCCTTAGAAAGTAATTTATCTGTGAGTAACATAGACTATGTTTCTTGTATTTCACGCGGGCGAAGTCGCGAGCAACAGCTAGCAATATTATAAATGTGCAAGTTTAGATGGTTGTTTGTTTGAGTTTGCTGTTAACGACTGAACGGATCTGGATGATATTTGGCATAGATAGCATAGTCTGGAAAAAGGCTACTTACGTTTTTTAATTCCGCACGGACGAAGTCGCGCCTTACAGCTAGTCTATACTTATATTATAAAGAGGAAAGATTTGTATTTTTGTATGGGCACCGATACCCAAGCAGTGCTACTGCCCCGTCGAACCATGCATTTGCACGTCGCATCTGCTCAAGCAAGGAAATTTACCTGAGTGTAACACACATTTCCTTATTGAACTTTTATTTATTGAATCATTGAACAAAAGATCGTAATTTTACCAATTTCATATCATCGTTAATGATCAGCACATAACAATTTATATTTACTATTTTATATATACTATTCGGGTATTTGAAATTTGGTCACTCATTGTTTATTTGACTAAAGTTTTGCTCGTGTTTTCAGCCATACCTGTGGATACATACAGAAAAGCGACCAAAAACCCCGATGGTACTCTGATCCCGCGGTTAGCGGCGGCCGTCGAGGCAGAGGTTGAAATCTCCAAACAGCTGGCCGAATGCGGACAGCGTGAGTATGCACAACTCATAAATGTTTGTGGTAATATGGGAATAACGAAAGGTAGAGCAAACATTGGCCAATTTCGGCCCAACATCTAAGGATTGACCATTAGTGTTAAAGTCATGGGTGGTGGTGAGATTACCACCTTTTTTATTTTGTCTTTATGTGTCTATATAAAAAAAAATGCGAAATCTACAGTGCCGTCCAAACTTTATGGTGGTTTGATATTTCGCATCAAATGCAGCGCATAGAAAAAAATCAATCTTTCTGTCAAATGGAATAATGTAACTTACTTAACCTATAAACATTTTGAATTCAATACTTTTGACAGTAATTTACTCACCATTTGAAACATAAAGAGTAACCTTTAGATCACACTGCTAGAAAAATCGATTGTTAAAAACGGTGTTGAAACTCTTGTCTTACATTGAAGATTGCGCTTTTCAATGCAGTTACGGCACTTTAAGTTAATTGGTTACTTAAATGTTGTTAATTGAATATCTCGGTCGTAAATAAAGCTAAATGTTGTTGACGTTTGTTTAACAGTGAGGGGCAGAGGGCCGGAGTTCTGCGCGTCGCACTGCCGGGCCTTCCTCACACCGGTCAAAGAGAGCGGGTACTTTCTCACTTCGCTTATCAAATACAATTACGTATCAAGTTTTTAATATTTAAATTTTAATTGAAATTTTTAAAACAAGGAATTGAAATATTCTGCCATGATTTTTTAAAATACATTTTCAAACATAACCTAATTTATCTGACATTCAAACTTATAATTTATAAGGTAATAACACAAATAAATGATCTTTTCACCACAAGGCCTTCACAAAACCGTCATAAAAATATCACGACCAATTATATTATTATACTAGCTTTCGCCCGCGACTCCGTCAGTCAGTTTAGGCTACAAACTCTTACAAACTCCATCCATCTAAACTTTCGCATTTATAATATTAGTATCAGTACGATTTAACTAAAAACTAAGAGTGATTTAGTTTTGTAAATATTGTAATGCAAATGACAATACTGCAATTTATTTCAAAAAGCCGTACAGGTTCGAATCTGTGTATCAAAATCTAAGCAAATTTTTCATCTATCTAGTTTCTATGCACAGAAGAGGAAACTGATAGATAAATATATAAAGGATAATAAACTAGAGAAGAAAATGCATCGTTTGCTTCATTTAAAAACAAATGATATAACGATGGCGAAATCCGCATCTGTAAGTAAATGATTGAAATAATTAATACGATGTTAAATGTATCTCGTTGAACACCGTCAACTTTTTAATTTTAGAAAAAGAGTTTGAAATTTAAATTGGGAATGGGAATGAAAACGAAAATGCAAAAGGAAGATTTTCCTGATATCGATATACCAAAAACTATAGTTCTAAATCGGCCCGTTGTACGAAGAAAGAAGTTGACAGAAAAAGAGGAAATCGAGGAACTTGAAGAAATTCTTGGAATAGAAACTCGAAAAGATGGGCAAGAAACGTTGCTACGATCAGGTAAAGTTCTACTTAATCGAAAGCGAACCGTTTGGTTAATTCCGTTTTATTAAGGTGTTCAAATATTTTCATCCTTGTTTCGCTGCAGACTCTACCGTAATGTAAGATAGAGAGACAAACGTTATTTTTAATTAATCTTAATCTTTATATTTAACTCCAGATTCACTAACTTCTGAAAAGGGACAGCCAGGCAGCAGCTGGATATCTTCAATATTACCCGGTAAACGGGAACCTAGTCGCAGAGCATCTTGTGATTCTGAAACCGTACAGCCCACAGAATCCGAGCTCAATCGGGCATACAATAAAATACGGTCATTTAAGCTCAAACATTTGTGCGAGGAAGATCCAATGCCGTCGTACTCACCAACGAAACGAATGGTTGAACTCAAACCGAGAGCTAAATCGAAACGAATACAAGAATGTGAAATGACGCCTTCAGAGATTGCCCTAAGAGAGAAAGAATGCGACGAGGACCCGAAACGGCCTTTCAAACCGGAAGCGAAACAAGTATCATCTCTATACGAATGTAAACCTACACGAACATCCGAACCAGAACTACTTTCCGAACCTAAGAAAATATTGCCAGATGAACCCAAACGGATATCTGAACCTGAGCTACGACGGATTTTCGAACCCAGACGAATGTCTTTGGATGATCCTAGATTGGCAACTGGAGCTCAATTGAAACGGATGCCCGAATCCAAGCGAAAGCCCAAAAATGAATCCGGTAAAGCTGATGATGCGCGAACTTCATCTGACCTCGAAAGTAGTCGGTTGATTGAACTTAAATCTGAAGATGATGCTAAACCCTGCAAAACCACACCAACGTCTGAACACGTCCCTGGCCAGACAACTGAACCCACAGGAACGGCAGATGTTGAACCCAGATCAGTCAGTCAAACACATGATCTCGAGTCCAAACAGACCTACGAAAGTGAAAACGCGCCAAAAGTGGAAGAGATAAACAAACCCGAATCCAAACGTACTTCTGAACGTAAACCGGCACCTAAAAACGAATCCAAACGAACATTTGGATACAGAAGAACAGCTAAGAAGGAAACGAAGCCAATCTGTGAACCCAAATTATCACTGGAGCTCAAGACTGGGGGTGTTTCTGAACCTCAACCTCGCAGTTCTGAATTCAAAAAATTGTTTGAAAGTAAACGACATAAATCTAAAACTAAACAATTATCTGAAGACGAACGTAAACGTGAAGTCATAAAAGTACCTGGAGATGAATCCAAATGGGAGCCCGAATCCAAGAAAAAACCTGTCGAGGAACCGAGACGTGGGAAAGAACAACGACGGACAGCTAAGGACGCTTCCAAATACACATCTAGAGGTGAACCGAAACAAACCTCCGAAGTCCGACGGACGCCAGAACTCGGCTCCCGGCAGACATCAGAACTCAGACAACCGTGTGGAGGTGGAGCCATCGCGGTCGTCAACGCCTCGGCGCATCCGTCGCGGACGACTATGCCGAGCCGGACGTCTGCCGGATCCGATCACTCGAAACGTAGCGTAAAGAGTGATAAACATTCGCGAGATGAGAGTGAAGATAAAGGTAAGACTTATTTAAGATTAAATATTTCTGAATACAAAATACTGACGAGAATGTAATAGGCGATTTTTCTTAAAGCGAAAGATCTTATGTAAGAATGAGTCCTTGCTGTGTTAAATGTTTTAATTATTTGAATTTAGGACTGGATAAGCAATCAGACAGCGCACGGACGGCCTCGGCAGCATCCTCTAGAGTCGCATCGTAAGTATTTACCAAACAAAATCTTTGTACCATTGGAGTTGTAAATTACTACTAGAGACAATGTATAGATATTGCTCGATGAACCCTTGACTATTGTTTGTCTCTTTCCAAGGGTTGTTATGAAATATTTATTCTCACGTGCTATAATAATTTGAAGTCTATAAAATCAACATTGTTTTTTCGTATGTTTCCAGCGCTAAGCAGTCAAATAAAGCTTGCTCTTGTTTTGATGATGGTAAGTGTATTATTATAAAAAATGAGTAAATCTTTATTGATACTAGCGTTGTGTAGCTACATGTTATATAAGTGCGTATTTCTGAATTTCAAAAACAGTTAGTTCCAAGTATCGAGGGAGACGTCCCGGTCCAGATGAGAACTGTGCGTGCACTGAAAAGGAATGTTTGGCGAAATTCGGAACGAACACCACCGACGGCAAAGGCCCTATAGGTCGCACATGTCATTCTGTTATATAGTCTGTAACCGTTATTAACCTCAAAATTAATGCATTGTTTAACATATTTCTAATTCAAATGACAGCAGAAATAAATAAAACAAAATCATACTAAAATTATCTTTTATTTATCCTAACATTACATCGAAGACTAGCTTACAACTAATTTGTAACTTAAAACGAATGATTATTTTATTTTACAGATAAATAACATTTAATCTTAATTAACGAGTAATGAAATCTGTGTTAAATTAAATCACTGTTGAAATCAATTTTATAAATAGCACCGGTTACGTTGAAAGGTCGCCGCCATATTTAAATCAAACGACAGATTAAAAACGCTTTCAATTAAACTGCAGCCATAATATTCAAGGTTAATGCGTCTTGAGTTGATAGTGCTATTTTATTCAATCAGGCGCTAATATTTCTGGTTACTAGAGTCCAGTTTCACTTAACGTGTTAGAAGTTTAGAAATCAAATTCGTAAGGGCGCTGCGGGCGGCGCTGCACCAGCGGGATGTTCACCTCCTCGGGGGCGCGGAACACCTGCGGCTGCTGCGGGCGCGGCACGGCGCGTTGAGGCGGTGGTGCGGCTGTGCGCCGGTCCTCCTGTAACACATAAACAAGCACTAATCAGCTCACTATACGTCTCTACTACGGAGCCAAACCTAAGCTAGACTTTGCTATAATTTACACTGACTCATACCGGATTTTACACATATATTTGTAAATTTAGAAGCAAAAGAGATTATCACAGTTAATGTGTCTATTGATAGTCCTAAACTCTACACATTATGACACTTGGATAATTTACCACTGATATAATAATCACTTACATTTATTGTATCGTTATTTATACAAACCTCTTTTTTTTCTTTTTCTGTCTGTTTTTATTAATTTTATTTATACAAACCTCTTCCTCTTCTTCTTCCTGTTCATATCTGTCATCCCTGTAAACCTCCGCGGGGTAGAACCTGTCGGAGTACTTGAGGGAGACGTTAGGTTTGCGCTGCACCTCCTCCTGGTTGATGGGCCGGTACAGGTAGTTGTTCACGAAGTGGTACTTCGATGACCTCTGGCAGATGTTCTCCTGAGTCGCCGGCATACAGATCAGGTGCACCTGCAGCGAACATAGTAACACATCGATGTAAGTGCAATGCAAAAATAAACAAATAGAAAAAATCCTTGTTTTCATTCGTTTCGTCTTTACTCCATCAAACCATCCATCTAAACTTTTGCATTTATGATATTAGTAAGATTACAAACCTGGTGGAAGCTGAATCCCTCGGGACATATCCAAGAGTGCTTGACATTATCCTGGCAGTAGTGGAAGACCTCACAGTTGAGCTCCTCATCCGCGTAGTAACCGGTCTGCTTGCTGACGCAGTTGAACTTGGACTGCTGCAGCAGCTGCGATAGACGGTCGGGTTCCTCCTTCTCATCTTCTTCCTCTTCTAATGTTTCCTGGATCTGTTGCTGCTGCAGTTTAACTGGACGTTGGTCTTGTGGCTGGAATTTAAAGAAACGTTTGATATATCTTGTGCTCCTTTAATACTATTACGTTAAGATAGTTTCAGTTCTTTTTCTTGCTTTTTCATTATTTTGTATTCAACAAACTATAAAATAACCAGGACTGTTTACTATGATGGTTTTTATTGTTCCCAAAAACTGTTCATTTCACTTTCATTCTATATTATTTAGTAATTTTTCTTATTGATCTTAGATTTCACTTACATTTAAAATTCCGTTCACAGAATTTAAAGTTCTTTTGAAACAGATTGAACAATAGAAACAGAATGTTTTATTTGTAACAGCCAGTTATATTTGTAAACAGAAACCGACAAGAAAAGTATCAAAGTCGCGTGTTAACGCGAGTTCATGTGAACGGATCGTGCCACTATTGTTTACAACTCTTTATTAAATGCGAGCATAAAAACATCTATTACTAATTAACACGGCTATTCACAATTTCTTCCGACTACCGCTAATTCAATTTCAGTGAAAGTTAATCGATTATTTGTCAATCTGTTATTGTAAACGAAATTGACTTTATTTATTCAGCGGCTTTTATATTTGGAAATAATTTGACTAGCAACTCTTCAAATAATTTCTTAAACGATCAATTTAAATTTCAAAATTAAGACTGTTGCTTACTAATTTAATATTCAACTATAAAAAAATGAAACAATTAATTAATTAATCAAAGAAATTAATTGATTAATCAATCTAATAATTGAATAAATTAATCGATTAATTGATCAATTACTTACTTTTCTGTGCGGCGCTCTTTGCTGTGGTCGTTGATCCTCGTATTGCCTGGTGGGTACTACGACGTACTCTTGCTGCTCTTGTGGCCGCTGCTGGTAGCCAGCCAGCTCAGCCAGCGACGGCGTCGGCCGGAATCCGCTTGGTAACGCATTAGAGAAAGCTGCCGGAGTATACGCTCGCGGACGGAGATTTCTTGTTTCCTATCAATTGTAGATTGATGTTAATATATATTCTGCCGAGATTGTAAGAGCCATTTATATTCACGGCAATAACAATTATGTGTTAGAAAAATTAGTCCGAGTTGATAGATATTGTTGAACTCTTTTAAGGTTAAATTATCTGTTCGCAATACTTTAATCCGTAGCCTTGTATTACAATACAGACCTTTAAATAATGCTTTCGATTATATATAAAATTGCAACAATACATGGATATTGCTTAGGTATTGTATTAAGAGTCACGATAGTGTTCAATCTTATTGCCTAATTACATTTCACCTTGAGAATGACTGCGACGCTTGTGGGTGTCAGCGTTGGCCCACGTGCGTCAGTGCAAGTTTATTATTGAGTATGCAAATAAGCCTTTGTATGACACAATACTAATTATTTTTTATAACTCATTATAATAGCCTAAATAATCAAGCACTTAGGTTTGACATACAAGATATATGGAAGATAAAAAGTAGTTCTCTTACGATCGTGTTATGAATTGAAAAAATCTCAAAGGATTTGAAAAAAAAAACAGCTTTAAAGAAATTACATGAAACAACAATGTCATTTTATTCGACGATTACTTAATTCTGTTTAATCTTGGATTGTCATTTAACGTATTCTGTAATATATCGGTAAAAAACTAATTTCCGATATCCGTAACCGCTTTCGCATTACGAATGCGTTTAACAAGTTTTAAAAATAAACTCAAAGTTTTAAAAATAAAAAAACTTATTCAACCTTTTTGTTAGAATCTCATTTCATTGTAATGTAAGACGACATAATATTACCTCATTTATTGCAACTGTTAAAAAATGTAGGCCTGTTACTATACTCTCGTGGAGCTGAATTTTTGTTAATTTTAAAAACTTAAATCAGAATTAATACTTAAATAATTTACCACGTATTAGTTACGAGAGTTAATTACTGGTTGAATTTTAAATAAGTGATCGACTATTGAAAGAATTTATTGATTCCGAAATTTTTTATTATCCTATAGGGTTTTCTAAAGCACACTTACAAATCGAACGCTATATCCATCAGATTGACATACTTTGGTAACCAAATGAAGATCAAATCTAAATGGAATGTTTTATAAGTGATTTTACAATTAGTAATTAAAATATTGAGCTAGTTTTTATGTCAATGGCACCCACTAGCGGTCGTCGGCCGAGCTGGCGTCAGTGAAAGTCGAAAGTGCATTTCTTTTGTTGCACTTGTTTTTGCGATAATTTGACGCTCCGCGGAACTCCAATATGTTTACTATAGATTCAGTTTAGAAAGTGACATGATTGTAATTACTTTCGGTTTTATTTTGATATGGCTATTAAATTACTTTTCGGTCGCGAGCACGGTTGATTGACGACGATTTAATTTCAGTTTTTGATGGCAGAAATGTGTAACATATTCGCAAGTGTCAAATGAACTTTGCAATATTGAAACGCCAATAGCCTTATGGTTAGGGTAACGGAATTCTAGTATTTAAAAAAATAGTAAAAACAGTGAGCGATTTAATAAAAAACAGCTTCATACAATTCGGCATAGACGTAGAGCATAGTCTGGAATAGGCTATTACTATTGTTTTTTTTTTAATTACACGCGGACGAATTCGCGAGTGAGATACCTAGTTACTATATAAAACCGAAACTACGGCTATTTAAGTATCTTTAAAGATTTTGAGTGTGGCGATAGGATTGTCAATTTTTCGAATAATGAGAGTTGAACCTGTGGTTTTTCCCGTTTCTTGTTTTACTTACGCACTCTCAAGATAAACTTTTCCTTGGACAATATTTACATACGAGATTTGCACAATACTAATGGACAACTCTAACGTTACTGTGTACATGTTAACTTGCAAATGTATTTACTTAAACAGTTAACCCTCTATTGTCGGTATTATGTAATATTGTTTAGATTTACAATGAGAAGTTGGAATCTAATCAGTTAATTTCTCCGTTAAAGGTTTTTAATCAAATTCTTTAAACTTTTGACAATAATCGTCGTCAATTAATTTATTGTCAGTTTCACAGAAGTAAATATAATTTTAAATACGTCATATTAATCATTTTGTATAAGTCGTATGAGCTGTGATCTAAAGTAATTAAAAATATAGCCTATGTTACTCACAGTTAAATTACCTTTTTAATGGTGAAAGAATTTTTAAAATCGGCCCAGTAGTTTTTGAGTTATTTCAATACATACTAAAATACAAATCTTTCCTCTT
>JAOCNA010000001.1:9992954-10005675 GCA_026546675.1 Papilio helenus
GTGTTGTTTTCCAAGTACCACACCCCGCGAGTGCAGAGTCCTGCGGCAACCAGGTAGAGTAGGCAGGTTGAAATAACCTTTTTAGTCTTAACATTATACGCTTACTCTCAAACTCGTCAAAAATGGTAATCATTTCATCGTCCTTGAAGATTTCTGGTGCAGGCGGTTCCGTAAACAGCTCGATGGGCTGGTAATCAATGAAGAGTGTGGGCGTGGAGAGGCGCGTCGGGGCGTCCAGCATGGCGACGGCCACGGTGCCGTTCCCGCCCAGGTGCGCCAGGTACTCCAGGCTCGTGTCCACCACAGCTTGCTGTACGCCGGTCTCGTAGCGGTGTGAAACGATCATCTTTGTTTCTGATAAAAGAGAAGACCGATATTTCATAATCTTTATAACTTAGTCGTAGAGAAAATGAGTAGAAATAATTTTACCATATTCGACAGGAGCTTCCGGTTTCCTCAGAATGACTGTACCGTCATAGCTGAAGGTGACGAGGGCGGCGCTGTTGATGTAACCCCTGCAATGCTTCAGGTCATGTCCTGACTCGAATACCGGGCCCATTTTTACCGAGACTGTAATGCCTTTCTGTAACCGAGAGCGCAAATGAAAAATTGCGTAAGAAACTATCACTAGATCAGCAGATCAGCAGATCGGCAGCAGCGCGCGGCTCACCTCGCCGGAGAGGCGCAGCACGTGCAGCTGGTTGGTGAGGTGCGGCACGGCGAGCGCGCAGCCCGCCTGCGCCAGGGGCAGCAGCTGCGCGTACGGGCCCTGCATTTTGCCCGCGAACTTGTTGTCCTTGCCATTGTCGGCATTGACGCACATGATGCGCTCTCCTACAAATAAAATAAACCGATTGGTAAAATTTTACACATTTTTCTCGTACCTCAAACCTGGTTATCTTTGTAAACATAACTAACAACATACCAATAGCATA
This sequence comes from Papilio helenus, assembly GCA_026546675.1. Lineage (NCBI taxonomy): Eukaryota > Metazoa > Arthropoda > Insecta > Lepidoptera > Papilionidae > Papilio > Papilio helenus. Next base: position 9,993,890 of record JAOCNA010000001.1, read on the forward strand.
CTTGTCTGAGAAGAGTACGAGATTGAAGGAACGCATGGAGTCGCCGACTTTCATGAGGAAACTGTCTGCCAACCCGCGGCCCAGCTCCGTGTAACGGACCAGTGTCAGCTTATACTGCTCCGATAGCTACGAGTGGCGACAGAGAATACATATACAACTATTTCCTTAGTATACTAAAAGCAATTGTAAAAAGTACCATTTCTCACTTGAAATACAAATATGTGTCCGGCCGAAGCGGCGACCGCGGTGACCTGCCTGCCCGTGGGGGAGAACACGATCTGCGAGACTATCTGGTGCGTGAGGCACATGCTGCCCACCTGCTGCAGCCCCGCATCGGGGTCGAATTTGAACAGCCCGATGCCATAGTTGACACCCAACTCGCCGAACATAATGAGCAGCGGGTCCATAGGACTCGCTTGAAAGGATACGTCATTTCCGTCCACCCTTTTTCTTAGGATCTAGAAATTGAGAACGCAACTTTGTTCCTCCAAAGACTAGATACGCGACTACGATTTAATACGATGATAAATTCTAAAGAATCCGCAAAAACGATCTAAAACGTTTTATCCGTTTTTAAATCAGTACTTACCAAATTACCAGTAAGCAATTCGTAAATGCAAATCTCTGCTGTTTTATTAATTGTGGCAAGATATTTATTATCTGGCGCGATCATCTGAATTTTAATAATGTTCCTAAAATAGAAACAGCAAAGTTACACGTTATTCTTTATTTATTTATTAATTCATACTTTTGTATTTGTTATTTCTCCTCAAGACCTCCATACCTTTGTCTATAAACATGCAGTACGACATCAAGTTTGTCATCAATCTCAGTGATGTGGTAGAGACGGCCGCTCTGTGTCCACACGGCGGCTAGGTCGCTGGTCGTGTTGGACACCAGCCGCACCACGCTCTCTGAGGTCACATACGTCCACGCTACTTTCCATTTGTTTTCAGCTTTCCTTAGCAACTGTTGAAATATAAAGCATCAAAGCCTAGTTGTTGAGTATACGGACATTCGTATCGGTGGCTTCGAAACCCGTATTTTGATTATTGTCGTGAAGCATATGCTACATTCATCAAGCTTATGGTTTAGTTTGGTATGTTAAAAAGTCATATAACTGTTTACAAACTTTTGTAATCTTTTAAACAAACGTAAAGTGAACGTAATCAATCAATGTAACTATAGCATCTTACTCGAAGGAATTGATCAGGTCCGTAGATGAGGATGCCGTTCCCGAAGGAACAGACGCTTGGCTTCTCCGAGCCCGTCAGGTTCTCCGACCATTCTAGGTGTGATACCATCCCAATGCCATCCGACAGCAACTTTAGATTTAAAAATAAAAATAAATAAAATGCTCAATTTAAACTAAGATTTCAATAATAAATATTACTAATAATTTCATACGTGCATCAAAGGACCTCGCTTTGGAGGAGTTCAGTCACATGTATGTACATATTTTATGAAGATTATAAGTCTATTTTTAGCTTTATAGTTACCTAAAAATAGGTACCTCTAACGATCATAATTGCCTACCTATTTATGGAGGTTACTTCAATTAATAACTAGTTACCGTACTGTAAAATACGTACACATGAAAAAATTTAATCTTTTAAAGAGAGCATTGGTCCGGTACAGTTTGGCAGTCAACTGAAAGCATAGTGCCGTGTGCAGTGAGTGATATGAAGAAATTGGAACATTCCGACCCAGGTTTATTATTTTATTCTATACTCTCGATTTTCAGGACAATCTTTGTATGTGCAAAGTTCAGCGTAATTTTACGTACACTGTACAAATTAGCATCCTTATCTATGGCATAGAGCTGTCCATCGCTAGTCCAGCAGACGTCGATGAGCGGTGGCTCAGCGATCTCCCAGCCGGTGACCTCCTCCTTAGCGCGGCGCAGCACCAGGCAGCGTCGGTGGCACTGCGCCACCTCCCACACGATTAGGCCCTCGCCCCAGCACTCGCATACCAGCATATGTGTGCGACTTGCCCTGAACAGTGATGAAGATATTGCAACAAATTTTTCTATCGTATCCTTGATAGTAGAACCAGCATACATTTGCCAAAAGCTTGTTAGTTAAGATTTTCAGCCTTTTATAAAAACAGAACTGATATGATACGTTTCGTGATGTAAATACGAACATGTAAATCTGCTTTCTTCTAATAACGCCGGTAGGCAGAGCCACTAGCCGCTGCTGCGTCCGCCAGTTCCACACCGTCATCAGGTAGTTGGGGAAGCCAGAGAACGTGGCTATCAGGTCACCTTCCATCATGCAAAGGGACTTGTATCTGTTCACGTCTAAGTCTACAGGAGAAAGACGATCAGTATATAAGTATGTACAGGGATGTTCAATTTTCACTTTTTTCAACGTATCTTTAAATTATTTACTTTTTTAAAACCGCTAGAGTCCACTTACCTTTAAGTAGCGCCAGTTGGTTAAATCTGGGATATGAAAGGACGAAGATCCTCGGGTTGTTAACTTTTTCAGCGAACACGAAAATGTTCGACCTTTGTCCTGGAAAAGACTCATAATGATGTTTGTAGTATATTTTATAATTGTGTAAAAATCGAATACTGACCTTCAATAACATCGACTCCATCACCATTTATATGGTTGTTAGCAGTATATACAATTTCACTTTTAGTTTTAAAGTTGTAAAATATTATGTATATGTCGTGTGCGATTGCTAACACCTGTTTACCGATAAATGTAATAAAGTCCAACCTCTGTGGTATTACCCATCTGAAAATATAATTCTTATAACAAAGTAACTTTATAACCAATATAATTACGAATGAAAATTAAATCATGAAGCAGTTATACCGAAACCTAACTATCACAGGTGCGTAAGTGAACATACGACACTTTTACTGTGAAACAATTTTTTTAGTTGACTATACTGGCCGTCTCAACTATAAGGGGCCGTTGTGAAAACAGTCTAACGCCCCTAAAAGTAGTACAACCGTGGGCTAGCGCCCTCCAAGATTCGGCTCCGGGCACCCTACATTTCTTACACCCTTGGGATAAAACGGCTCTGATCTTTGGTTCCTAAACGTATTTTAAGTATAATTTACTATACCTAACTTTTGTATGATTTATTTGATTCGCTAGATACGCTTCAGAAGCAGTTGTATCCATTATTCTCAATATTATCAGCAGTTTTCTTGAATAAAATTGACATCGGTTTCATAGCAACGTATTAAAATTACTTTTTTATAGCCAATGTAAATTTTTATTTTCTAAATATATCACGATTAATATAGTCTAACTTTTTATTCAATATTTATGATTTATGATTATTTAATGAAATTAAAAAAAATGTGTAAAAGTGTTTTCTTCTCTTTTTTTAAAATACTATTTCTTCTGCACGGTGCATAAATCGGAACGTAATTATCTGTTCGGAACTGTCAAAACTATGGGGTCGCGAATACTATAAATTGATTATAAAGATAAAAATGGAAACGAATGTAGTGATTAATTATTTGCTGAGTACTATAAATTGTTTAATATGTGAAATATGTTAGTGTAATTTAAGTAATAGCATAATGTAAGTTTTGTGATCGCGTAGTACTACTACTCCCGTGTTGATAAAAGATGACACATAAAAGTTTATTATTGTTTTGCTTTTTGTTTTGTGTTATTAGGGATAACACGACTGGAACAGTCGATCCAGTGGCGGCGAGATGGAACTCGTCGTCGATAGATTTCGCAGAGATCACGATGGATCGCAACTTCGCGTTGCTTCTGGTCTCTCTGATATCTGCCATCCTATGGGTGGTTTATATAACGTACTATAATAGCCGTGTCCTCGGCTACATACTTACTAGACTCATTAACAAATTCTACTTTCAAGATGAGAACTTCAAGATTGGTAAGTCATGCTTTCTTCAGATTCAATTTCTTTCAATTTCAAGTACTTCTTATCAGCTACCGCCAGAGACTACGTCCGCGCGGAATTAAAAAAAATCGTAATTAGTAGTTAGTGTGGTCTTCCAGACTATATTCAATATCTGTACCAAATTTCAGTGAGATCCGTTAAGCCATTTTGGAGATACATAGTAACAAACATCCATTCATCTATGTAAACTTTCACATTTATTATATTAGTAAGATTTTTGTTTTTCAACTGTGCTCATGTTTTACTTTTATTAGTTGCTCTATGATATGTGTACTACTACTCTATTACCATTGTAGTCAAGAACATAAAGGACCATTCTGCTGTTTTCGAGTTATATGGTTACAGACATCCAAACTTTCATACTGATAAAATTGTGTTTTTAACAAAAGAAAAGTATTTATTTGTGGTTTTAGGATTACAGTGTTAATACAATTAATATATTTTACAAAGTAAATATTATCTGTCTTATGTTTTTATTTGGCTTCTAATGATTTTTAATTATGTTATGTAAAGACTGGCTTTTTGTCATAGATAACGCTTGAGAATTGATATTTGTTAAACTTTTTATATTTGTGAATAACACAATAGGTTTTGTTAAGAGAATATACAGTTTTTAAACCCAAGACCAGTGAGATGTTAATTCAACTATAGTAATATAATAAAGAAAAAGATTTGAATGTCCAATTGTTCTGAATTAAATCTTAGTACCAACTTGATTAAAATTCTTTTAACTTTTGAAAGATCTACTAAGAGTAACTAAGAGTGAGGCGAGGACAATGATGAAATCTATTGTTGTGAATTGTTTGAGTGCTGATTTTCAGGTTCATTCACACTCAATGCTCTCTCCGGTAAGATTATGTTCCGTGACATAGTGTATATCAACTATGACTACACACTGCGCATTCAAGATGGATATCTTATATTCAGATGGTGGCGATCTTATGTCCCTAAAGATGTTTCTGAAGGTAGATTATTATCTCTTTTTTCTATGTAAGTTCAAACTCCTTGAACAATTTTTTATTAATTTTATTTGTTTTTACAGATTTATCACATTCCGATACACGACTTTCAATAATGTTAAACGGTTTCGAATTACACTTCTACAATCGATGCGATTTATACAACGAACTCGAGAAAACATTCGGCCTCGAGCCGGTTATAAAGGAACGAAACGACGACGACTCCACCGACAGGGACAAAGCTATGAACGACGCCAATGAAAAGCGACGTCGCGCGCAGGACACCGTGCGCTCCGAGGCCGCCATGGCACGCACCTGGCGAGACCTCATCCCAGTCATTAAGATAGACGTGTGCACCAGCCGCGTCGTGTTCGGCAACAAGCTCGTCCCCACCACTCTGTCCATCACCGTCGAGGAAGCACATCTCGTATACAGCACCAAACCACCGGCCTCCAGTCTGGACCATCTGATGCACTTCGTCAAAGCCAAGGCGGAAAACTGCAAAGTAATTCTTGCTCCCAGTCCCAACTACACCGCGATGGTCGACGAACCACCTAGATATATGGGAGAAGGCTTCGTGGTGATGAGCTCCAATTACATTGAAGTATATTTTTACATGGACGAACCTGGCCTGGTGCCAGAACAGCCGGTTCTTTTGCAGCTAGCTAATGGAGATATTGTCGAATCCGCGCCACCCATTTGGGGGGTTGACATCAAATGTGGAAAGGGAACAGATTTTAGTTACGGACCGTGGGCCGATAGACAAAGAGATCACCTCTTCAGATTTTTCTTTCCACCTAATTATAAATCGCTAGAGGTGACGCCGCAACCGAAACCTGGCGATAGAAGACAAATGCAATCGTTTGATATTAGACTGTCGACGCTAAACGAAGCGACGATAGACATTCTGTTTACGAAAAATAAAGAAACGAATGCTGTTCACATCAATATCGGCGCCGGTTCATACATGGAAGTGACTTTACCATGGATCGTGCTGCAAGACGGATATACGACTAAAATAACAGGCCAGCTACTCCACCTGGAAGCGACGACGAGCTTACAGTACAGAAGCCTAGCGGAGAGCGAGACTCTCGAGTACACAGTGAAATGTCACTATCCATTAGTGTGGAACCACCACCAGTGCTGGCAGCTGTCGCTGACGGGCTGTAAGGCCACGGCACACTTTGTTTATACACATATCGACTTCTTCCAAGACTTGACGAATGATTGGTCGAGCAAAGCCCGACCAGATATTTTGCATTTCGTTCCATATACCTGGAAAATATCATTATTATTAAAAGAATGTGAAGTTTTGACTGTGAGCAATCAACACAATTGGATCGATTGCAGTTCAACAAATCAAGAAAACAACCACGTTGCCTTTTGTGGCGATCTTCTAGACGTGTCATTTGATTTGCCGTTCATTGATTTCCTTCCGGACGTAATACCTCTGAAGATTTGGGTGCAAGGTGAGGCAGTGGATATGAGTCTGTACCTACCCGAGGTGAATACATCCAGACTGCTTCTGCTGTCTATTGATAAAAATATGAAATTGGTGCCTTGTCGGCTCAAAGCCTCCAAGTGGCGCAGAAAGTGCGTAAAAAGTCAAGGATGGGTGGATTGCTGGTCAGTTCCCATAGTAGCTCTGAGCGTCCGGTACAATTACCATCCGATTCCACCGCTCGGGCCGGAACCTCAAGCCGATATCACCACACCGGAAAAGGAAGAGATTCTCTTATCCCCAATGAGAATTCCCCGAATGAGGAAACAGCCCCAAATGAATTGGGTCATAGATGGAAATACATTCGACCGCACTTCTCTGCCGCCGGATAAGGTGAGCGTAGAACTAGAAGTGGGCCCGTCCGTCCTTCTCGCTTATGGGACAATAATTACAAGTTTCATGAATTTATTGGAGAATATTTTCGGCGAGGATCAAAGGTTCACGGATATGCAGAAAACGCCGAGCGTGGACAACCCCTTCTTTAATGATAATCCATCAAAATACAACGACAGAAGTAGTATCAATCAACATGTCGATATATCTTTAGACGATTCGAGTGATTCCGGCAAGGAGCCATTCGACCCGCGCCGCTGCCGGCCGCTGGACGTAACCGTGTCCATCATAATACACGATATTCAAGCTCATTTAGTGAAAAATTGCAGTGAAAACGAGCCGTCTTGCCCAGTCGTACTCATAGAAAGATTCGGCTTTGAAATGGATAAAAGATATAAAGAAACAAAACTTCAGCTGCTACTCAGCCCCTCAATACTTGTGTCGTCCAACAACCTGGCGAGACCCAACGCCAACAACACGGGCGCTCTTCAGCAAGGACACTTGATGCTCTCGTCATTTCAACTGCGAGGCAACGGGTTCTTCAGCGACACGAATCGCTCCGTAGAGGACGATACTGTGGAGTACGCTTGGATGATGGAACTGCAACTTGGCCAACTGACGGGTCGCCTCACGTTGCCGCAGCTGTACCAAATTATTTCATCACTCGAAACATTCTTGTTGCTCATCTGCGACAGTGAAAACGAACTAGTACCTCCGAATTCAGTAAAACAGTGTCACCACGGCTTGAACACCGTGCTATGTCCTGAAACAGACTTAGGGCTGAAATACCGTTGCCCGACTCCTAACGAAATTAAATATCGTATGATAAGAGTTGCAATCGACCTAATCGATATTTATGTCGCCGATTCCAATACGACTTTACAGTCATGGATTTCTCCGATCAGGTTAACGTTTTGCAATCTCCATGGAACAGGCTTTGGGACTGGTATAACGGGTTTGTTACCAAACATTAAGCTCGCACTTTACACTCAGACAAACATGCAAACCAACACTCACCATCATTCCAACAGCAGCACAAATAGCCAAAACAAACAGACGCTACCTGAGAGCGAAAATTGGGTCGGCGTCGGATCCGTAGCCCTCGGGCCGGTGCTGATTGAAGCCGCCTCGTCCTTGCCTCAGGCGCCGAGAAATCTCCACTTGGTGCAGCAAAAGTTTCTCAAACTACACGATGATAAAACTAAAAGACTTTGGTTCCTTTGGCCCAACGAGGGCAAGGGCACGCAATGCGGTTGCACGGGCGGATGTGCGTTCTTCGGCTCCAATAGAAATGGACCCAACTTCTTAAAGCCGACTCAATCGGACATACTTGAGGGCGTAAATATAGCAATGTTTAATGTGATCGAAACTTCACCCGGAGAGTACGGCTATGGACAGAGCCTCTTGCATCCGGGTCAACTGGTGTTCCACACTCCTCCTTATAACAGCTTGAACGTTTGCTTGCAGCCAACCAATGTTTCTACTTTGATTCCTTCACCATTACCGCAAGCTTTTAACAAATCGCCTCTAAGCGCAGAAAGGCGTAGTTTGACGCGACGGTTCTCTTACACGAGTATGAGTAAAGGCAGCAACAATGTTCTCGTTTCTAGCACTAAAAGTGACGTCCCGTACGCCCGCCTAGTGGACTCCACCGTGCCACTGGGTACGTCAAAGATCGACAGTGACTCCAAACTCAACAAGAGTATTCTCAATGTTCCACAAATGGAGAGCAGCGTATCGGATTCCAAATTGGCTCTCAGTTGCGGAGTAAAGGACACAAATGGAGTAGCCAAAAAGCCAGCGCCAACCGAAAGCGAGGTCTTTGTAGCTCCTAAAGTACCAGCGAGAAGCGTGGCAGTGTCAGAATCTCACTATTCGCTTAACTCTCAGCCGCCTCACGAAGAACTTTTACAGCAAGAAGTTCAACGTACGATGTCCATCACCAGCGAAAACCATTCTGAAGCATTTTTTTCGGCGGACGAGGACATGTTCCCGAGTCGGTCGTCTAGTTTAAAGCATTCCTTCGGCAGCCGCCACAGCAACCCAAAGGAGAAGAGCTCGTTCGGCATTAACGAGGCTACTAATGAGAAGTGGACCAACTCCATGCCGAGATCAGAGGTAGTGGACTGCCCCGACACCATCAGCAACCTTAGCGCCGGCGTGCAACCCGACTCGGAAAGTGGATCAGTCTCTTCTACTTCCTTTATTTCCGCGATTTCATCACAAGAAGACATGACTCTTGTCAATCTGCATATGCAAACCAATAAGCCTATCGTCGACTCTCCTCTACTCATGGCCAGCTATATGCACAATCTGCCGCAATACAAATGTTCCAATTGGTCCACATGTTCCTTGCCCACAGGGAGAGATGCGTTCACTTTGCCGTTGTTTAAAAGGGCAGACGATGGATCTCTTGTTTATATCGGTCAAAAATATTTACCTAATTTCGAACAGACCGGAAAGGTGAACATTTTAAAACTCATTTCGAAAAAAGATAGTCACGGCGCTCAAAATCAACACGGCCCCTTCTCTAATCTAACGCCGCACTTCAATTCTCAAATTAAGGCACATCCTTATCCGCAAGCCTGGTGGGAGTTGCAGCAGAACGTTCAAGACAATCAGGAAAACGTCACAGATAAAAGTTCGGCATCAATCGCGACGACGACAAGCGACAGCAAGAGCGGCCTGTTTGTCAAGCTGCGCGGAGAAATCGATGTTATGTTGACGCCTTTAGTATTAGAAAGCACTCAGAAGTTCGTCGAGTCATTGACACCGGTGCTCGCTAATATCCATCCTATAACCGTCATAAATCACTTGAGACTCCTTTGCATTTCTTCCGTAGAAAGCGCCAATGTCTTAAAGCAGAAGCAGTACGTACAAAACTGGATGCCACAGCTACAGTCGCACAACCACCCGAGCATCGTACCCGACAAGGACGACAAGTACAAGCTGGCGACCATTCCGCAACCGAATGTCTACGAGGAGACCATATACGATCAACTCCAAGCGACAGTCACGGTGCCCAAAGTCAACGTTATCTTCATACAGTCGTCTGTTGTAGAGGATATGATCTCATTCTCGGCTCTAGATAACATACAAGACCTGACTTGCGTTTCTCTTTTCGGATTATCGGTCGAAAACATTGTGGCGAAATATGTTAGCTCCAAGAAAACATTGGAGTCTATACAACTGTATTACAGGCCGACGTTACGTGCACTGGGAAGTAAAAAGTCCTTCGGCATCATGAAGGGGCCTCGGGCTCTTATATCTGCGCAATCGTCAGGACGAAAGAGAGGGCCCGAGAGGGGGGAGCCGGTATTCATTGAAACCTCGCAGCAGCAATGTGAGGACACTACTATCACTCTTAATGTTGGTATGTATTTTAGTACATGTTTTATTTGATTTGTGTTTTAAATGCGTCAGACATTGTATGCAATATATCTATGACAGGCAAGGTGCACGGTCAACTGCGCCGCATACGCAACGAGTCCTCGCAATTGAAAGACGCCACGGTGACCGGCATCCCCTGCCAACATTCCAAAGTCAGTTTCAAGTTTACCAGAGTTGATCCTTGCAACAAAGCCTGTGATACTACGGTAATTATTCTTACTTATTGGTTCTTTGATATTTATAATCTTTACTACCCTAATTCATTGTGATTAAATGTTTCAGTGTTGCCAGAATGGTGCAACGGACACGCAAAAAGAAAGTACGATTGGATTCATAATGTTTGAATGTGGACTTGAAGGTGTTTCTATCAAAGTTTCGCAGCACTCACAGTCGCACAAGGCCAACGAGGAGAAGAAGCCTGTGCGTAATGACGCCGAGAGTTGCCGTGAGTCTGTCAAGTCCGCCGAGGAGTTGAAATCTGATAAAGAGAGAAGCTCCAAAGGTTATAGGAGTTCCGGTATCGAAGATTTCTTTAGGAAGAAGGAATCGAACTCCAAGCCCAGTACTCCTAACTTAGGAGCGGCCCAACCTCCTCCCGTGCCTCCCGAGCCTATGACGCCGGGTCCCGACGAGCCCTCAGATAGTACTGCGACCATAGTGCCCGTCAAGGACAACGGTAACCGCTCCTCCTGCGCCATCGACTTGAAGGTGGTTTGGTTCAACTTCGCCGCCCCGCCGCGCACCCCGATCACTAAGAAGATCGACTACACCAGGTAAATTTCTATGTCCAAAGTCTTAAAAACCGCTTATTTTGAATATTAATCGATGTGCTTGTTACAGATTGGACTGGAACCTGCTGAGCACGGCGTCGCCGGCCATCAACGCGTGGATGAACCCGTGCAACCGGCTGGGCATCCGCGTGGTGGCGCTGTACCGCGCGCGCGCTCGCCGCCTCGCCGCCACCGCCGCCAGCCTCATGGCCGCCGCGCTCGACCGCGCGCCCACGCACACGCTGCCCAAGGTACTGCACAACAGTACCGTACACCACACTACACTACACACTGACGTGTACTTATACGATACTAAACATATAGACCGAAAGGCGAAATTCGAAAGTGATCAGATTGGCAAAAAATCAATGTTACTTAAAATTTAGGTAAGATGAAAAAAGTAATAATATGTTCTTCCAAGCTATACTACATCTGACCCAATTTTTTATTTGTTTTGTTGAGCCGTTCTGGAGATACTTTCTAACAATCATACATCCATCCATCTAAAATTTCACCTTTGTAATATTACTATAAAAGTAAGAAGTAAGACAGTTCGCATTAATTTCACGATTGTCTCGTTTGCTATGTAAACACGATGTGTGTGTGTGATGTGATGAGGTATGATGGCATTCCGTGCGCAGAGCCGGTACGGGCGGCACACGCCGATGGCGCGGCAGCTGCGCGAGGAGCCCTCGCTGCAGCTGTGCGGCGTGCTGCTGCGGTACGCGCTACAGGCGGACGCCGCCGCCGTGCAGGCCGACCTCGCTGAGCGACATCTGCCCTCGCTGTCCACACTCAGACAGGTATCAGGATATGTTTGCTACTGGTAATTATCGCTGGTTAACAATTTTTTAATTTGTTTCATACCGTAAAAACCGATTACAAAGTTAACATAAACACTAACAACTGATATAAAAATTGTTGCGT
>JAOCNA010000001.1:10009951-10020060 GCA_026546675.1 Papilio helenus
GAGTGGATTCAAATATGACGGCTGATAGAATTGCATGGAAGAGCAGCACATACTGTGCCGACCCTCCGTAGGGATAAAGGCAAGTTGATGATGAATTTGTATCAGCTACATTTTGTATGTGCAATCCCGGATAGAAACATTTTATGAAATCGATATAAAGGTATAAGATACTTACGTATCACGTATCATATAAACGTTGCTTGTCTCGTATCAAATAAAGTATGTTCAAACACTGTAGACAGGGAAACCGTGGACCGATACAAATTGTGCGTAATCATAAAAGAGCGTGTTTAGAATAATTAATTATAATGTACGATTATTGGTTACGTTGAACAAAGCCGTGTCAATAATGGTCACGTAACTGCAATCTACTTAAGCATACAATATACGCAGTGCATTGTGCCCATGACGTCGGCCAGACCTCATTGAATCGCCCCAAACAAGATGGCTGACTTTTATGTAAATTTTATCGAGCTTATTATTTGAAATTATATGACCAATCAATGAGCATGTTTTTGTTTCGGATATCAGAGAAAACGTCTCCGAAAATATCGGCATTTGATTGTTAAGTAATGAAATAGATTTTTGAAAACGTTGAGAATAGTTGAATATCCAAATTCTTTCAAAATTATCTGTGAATAATACCTAGATTAGTATTAAAAAATGGTTTGTATGTTCGTATATTTATTTGCTTGATATATGATATTAAAAAGTACTTTTTTTATAAAAGAAAAAACATAAAACCCGTCCAACGTTTCGCACATGTTAAGTACTCGTTTGGTTTATTATAAATACCTCGTTGACATAATTTTCTGACCCGTTCCAAGTTGCATCAAGCACATTATTTAGCGATATACTGAAGTCTAGAGCTAGAAGCTATGCGGTTTTCTCGATTATCTGGTTACATGTTAAGCAAGTCCACTCACGCTTCGCTGATGAACAATTTATTAATCAATTAATTACATTTTCACTTGTTCGCGTGATCATGTTACAGTTTTAAATCGCGTGTAATGATTTTCAGCGAAATTTCACTTTGAGGGTGAAACAATTACTTGTTGATTTTTAATTCACAGCTATGAGAAAAACAAATCAATAAAAAGCATAAACAAAGGGGGAATTTAGTTTCTAGAATAATCGCTGCAGAAAAATCCCGTTCGAAGTTAGGGTGGATAGCATTGAGTATAAGCAAATACTTTCTACTTATGTTGTCAAAGTGTCTACACTAATTCCAAAGAGCAATACGCATACATAACTTGTGTGATATATTGCCTATGTAAATCAGTAGCTAATTGGGTTACCGAATTAATTTCAATTAGTTACGAGCATAGTAACGTAATTTGAATCGTAATTTAAATGAACGTTTGCGGGATAGGTATGCAAATTGTGAAAACATACCAGTTCAATCGCGTGTGTTTTAATTCCGCTCTCATTAACGAATGGAGAGACTTATATGCAATCTAATCGACTATGTAAATATGGTATCCAGTTAACTGCTTAATGCTTAACTTTGCGAGTTAATAAGTTTTACTAACACAAACGGAAGTTTAACTCAGAGCTTTCATCGGACAGAAATGACTTATTACGTCATCTCCTTTAAAAGTAGACTATTCTGCAACCTTTTGACTTGTTGCTGTCTATGGGCAGCGGTACCTTATCTATTTTAGGGAATTTCTGATGGTCGCTTTGATGGCGAACCGGATTTACGTTTTCCAGATCAATCTATTTTCCAACATCTCAGTCATCACTCCCTTCTTAATAAAGGTGACATTTCACAAATCCATGTAGTAAAATACTACTTCTTACTAATATTATAAATGTGAAAGTTTAGATAAATGCATGGATGGATGTTTTTTATAGTTAGCCTTAACGGTTGAACGGATCTGGATAAAATTTGGCATAGATGAAGAGGATAGTATGGAATTACACATAGGCTACTTACGTTTTTTTTATTCCACGCGGACGGAGTTGCGGACGAAAGCTAGTTTTATATATAGCTGTTGCTCGCGACATCGTCCCAGTGAAATTAAAAAAGTAAAAAAAAAAATAACCTATGTTACTTACAAAAATTACCTTCATAAAAAGCCCAGTAGTTTTTGAGTTATTTCAATACATACAAAAATAAAAATTTGTCCTCTTTATAATATTAGTATAGATTAAAAATATTTCTTTAATGTTAAACGAATTTAATAATCGTATCGTTTTCGAATTTATTTAGCTGAAACATACTCGTATCATATTAATAAAGCGTGACTCACGTGGACATAATTTCGTTTAGTGTTGATCATTTATTTGTATTTGATTTATGAGCACGACTGAACATAAGACAGTAAAGACCTCACGGTTGGATTCATATTATAGTGTTGATTGATAATATTTCATTGCTCAAATAATTAGCAAATGCTCAGATTACTTCAGACAAATAAACGAAGTTCTAAAGATTCACCCTCGAATAATACTAGAGTAAAACTCTTATAAAAATATTGGTACAGCGAAATAAAAAATTGTGGTTTTATAGCTTTTTGATCAGTTACTATAACAATTTTTAATTTAAATTACGGCCTGTTTATTTTATAATGTAAAATTATTTATAAGGAAACAACATTCTAGAAGCATTTCAATATGTTAAGCCGTAATTCGTTTTTGCTTATTCCTTTGTACAAAGACATTAGTAGTTCTCTTGTACTTGTTCAAATCAATAATATGTATTTATGTAGTAGTGAACGCTAAAATAGCTCACGATTCAATTGTTTCATTGCTAGTATTATAACAATAAAGCGACTACGTGTTTTGTGAACGATTTGTTGTTATCTAGGTATAGATATATGCCGTAAGTGCGCGTGCACATCTTTGAGTAAACTATCGCACAACTCTTTAGTCTCGCTTTGATTCCTATGAACTTATATGGAAGTGCGCACACTAATCGATTTTTAGTTGTGCAATTAAACAGTTGAATTATCTGCAAAACTATCGACAATCGCACAACAGTTGTGCGATAGTTTACTCAAAAGTCACACTCTAAAAGACCCCATCTGAGACTACGCATACACCATATAAAACAATCGCTTAATGCTTTGAAAATCCCTTAGTGTTGATTTGTTATTAACTGAAGATCTCCATTACGGAAAAAAAGTCAATATGAATAACATATAATAATTAAGGACATACACAGATTTAAAACATGTTATTTCGTCCTAATCCCATCATCATCATCAATCTTTATCTGCCTACTATTGGACATACGCCTTCCCCAAAATCTGTATTCTGTAGGGTCATTAGCTTATCACTAAACCTTAGAACTTGTTTCAACTCAACCCTGTTACAGGATTTTGAAACTACAATAAACAATAAGCACCAGTTGTTTAAACTTCATCATAATTCTTTATTCGACACGACCGACAGACGCCGTGGGGAATAACTTTTCTCGAAGCCAAAGCTCTATTTAACCTTACGACCGTTAAACATAAAAAGTTACTTGTAACATTTCCAACGATAAATCCCTCGTGGTTCCACTGTCTTAAGTTTTATAGAAGTTTATTGCTTACCACGCAACCACGAAATAGACACATTTTCAGACAGATAATATAAATCTAGGCAAGCATTATTTTTAAGGTTAGGAGATAAAAATCTAATCTAGCGGCTTATAAAACATGATTTGTTAATTTAAGAAAGATTGCAAAGGAAAAAGAAACATTTTATAAATATCACGGTTTCGTTTATGTACCATCTTGCAAACTAAACTACTGCAATTTACTTTTTGATAGTTAAAATTCAAAATATGCAATTCAAAATTAATATAAAAATTCTTTTGGTCTGACACACTCGAGCAATATACATGAAGCTAAAAATATGCCGAGAATTAAAAAGTTAAAACAGTAAAACTCCGGTCGGAAATAATGCGGTGAAGTTTTTTTCTCTGCCGCATAAAATAAACATTTAATTGAAATGCTAGGGGCCACTTTTGCTACGTTTACAAACAACTCCAAATATAATACGTATGTCAGAACAGTTCCAAGTGTGTTTTAAAACTGCACTAAGTTAATTCTACGGGCTAAATATTCGTTGGTATTTAAACATTTTATTCAATTAATTTTACAAAAGCCATTACCTATACAACATTTTAAATGATCAAATAGCAAAATGAATTAGAATTTATCTTAGCAATTCAATTCTGACAAAGGATTAAAATCCGAGAGATTATCAACAGAATTATAAAACGATTTGAACGTAACCTTAAAATTTACAAACATAATATCATACCTGTACATTTATCAAACAAAAGCTTATTACAAAACAATACGTTGAATTATAAATTCCCGGCTCTAATTAGGTGGAGCGGCGAGGAAAACAGCAGATGCTCTGCCATCTATAATGGTTAACTTGAAACCAGGGCCGGTTCATTGTTAAAACACAATACGGCCCACATAAATTAAGATAAACCTACACAAAAGTGCTTTCGGGAGTTACGGGATCATCATTAGGTATTCCGCGGCTCTGCAAGAATACTGCTTCTCTTTGTTTTATGAAATTAAAACAATTGAAAACCAACATTTCCCTTTAAATTGTAATACAGCAAAAGTTGAAAATCTAAAAGAACGTGTGATTTTTTTTGTCAGGCGCTAACAAAAGTTTATGGTGTACCAAATCAATTTTTTCAATATTTTTAGTTATCGCGGAGTTAAAAAAGTAGGAAATATGTAATACAAGTACCCAGGTTTTGCTTTGTTACCTTAACTAATTTATAATCTTATGAACGATTGTAAAACCTTTAGCTATGCGATCTCCAAAATATCTCGCTTACTATTTGTACACTTGCACTAGTCACGAAATTAATAAAAACAAAATCAAAACCATAGCAATAACAAAAATTATTTTCTCTCAAAAGTTTACGAATTAATTCTTAAGTAAGAGCCTTATCCGTCGCTTTTGTTTTCACCGAGAATTAGAACTTTTTCAATTGATCTTCACAAGACTTCTAAACTCGACAAAACGCGCCTCAAGTTGTCTTAGCGTTATTTCAGTCACGGATTTACAGCTCCTTTGAAATAAACAGACCAATACATAACCTTCAAATTTAACTAGAAAAATACTACACTTTCTTACTTGTAATTTCTGATTATGTACAGTCAACTACATAAATATGGATACAATTAAAAATCTCCAGAAACTAGTACATTTACTTTTGGTTTCAGAAATACGTGTACCTTCCGCATGCTTTCGACTATGAATATAAACTAATGACGAATACGTGCATACGTATTCTTAAAACCATACGCCATACAAGTTGTAAAGTTTTGTTAATGTGTTCATATTTATGTAGCTGACTGTACAGTTTTTGTATGATAATAATTCTTCAAGATTGGGTTAGAACACTGGTTAACTACGTGCATTATCGACCGATTATTTTCTTTATGCCAATCCACTCATGTTACCTTTGAAGTCTTTACTTGGATATTGTTAAAAATTTCATTATTGTGATATTGTCTTCTGTTAACGATTATAAATTCGTTGCCAAAGTTTCGTATCGTTTGTTTCATTTCAAAGGAAACTGTGAATCCGTGACTGAAATAACAGAGACACCGTCTGCCCCTCCCCCGCGCACCCCTGCGTACCCCCTCCCCAACAAGTTTCGACTCAAGCATGGAATAACAACTTATTATTTGGTAATGTTAAACAATAGGCGGGAGAAAGCTTTTGTGCGCGTTACTTTTTTCAAAAAGTTCCGATTTAACTTTGTTTTGTTTAGAAAGGAAGACGTGGAAAACCGTTTTCGTAAGAAAACCTATTGTACAACTGTTGTGCGATAGTCGATTGTTTTGCAGCCCATTCGACAGTTTAGATTCGCAACTAAAATCGAATAGTGTGCGCACTTCCATATAACCTCATAGGAATCAAAGCGCGACTAAACAGTTGTAAGATAGTTTAGTCAAAGGTGTCATAATGCATCAGATAACACTCGAACTAAAACATTACTAGGAATTGGGACATCTGTCGAATGTAAACTGATAAAGGGGCGTATTTATTTCGATTTTTCTTTATCATTCTATAAATTAAAATAACTGATGCAATTGACAGCGATTATATTACAACTGTAATTTAAACATCATGTAAGAAACAAACAACGCCCTCTTCTAGGGCTGGAGAACAGGAAGTGGGGCCGGGGGGCAGCAAGACACGACCCGTTGCTGCAGCCGTTGCAGCTGCAGTTCACTATTATGTTACAAGTACGCTTAATATACACTGATACTTGTTTTTTACGATGTTACAATCATTTTCTTTATTTAAAATTTGAAATTTGTGTTTGGTTAGAGCCTGAGCATCACGGCTGCGTTACTGCCGTCGCTGCAGGCGCAGTACAAGATGGAGCAGGTGCAGAGCAAGGGTGTGACTGGCCTGAAGGCGCACTTCACAGTCGACCTTCCCACGCATTCGCTCAGCTTCGCCACCAAGCTGCAGGTGACACAATCTCTTCGATGTTATTTTATTTTGTTAGCTTCGTGAACATGAAGTTAAAAAGCATATGATTGTATCAGGTGACGGAGGCTAACATCCCTGCGGCGGCGTCAGTGGCGCTGCCTGCGGTGTCATGCATCGCGCGGGTGCTGGAGCGCGGCGCGGAGGAGGGCGGCGCTGGCGGCGAGGAGGGCGGTGGAGAGGGCGGGGAGGGCGTGGTGCTACGCGCCGGCAGGTACCTCGCTGCCACCGCAGACATCGGCCTCTTCGAGCACACGCTCTCCACAGACCTTCTCAACCATCTCGTCTTCGTGCAGAAGGTCTTTATGAAGGTGAGTTTCTTATCAAGGCGATTAATGTTTGAAGTTTTGATCGTGACAGCTTTCTAATTTAATGTACTGTTTCCAGGAAGTAAACGAAGTTGTCCAGAAGGTGTACGGTGGAGAGAAGCCTGTGCCGCTGTGGAACGAGGAGGAAGCTTCGTCCTCTGCACTTAGCAGGATACTATTCTCTCTCATTATAAGGATCAAGGTAATTTGATAGTATTAATTTATTATGCACAATACATGTTTCTGATAAGTAAAAGTTATAATCATCTGTGTGTATTATCAGCGCATCCAGTTGACGGCGACGACGCCGAGCAGCTCCGCGGTGCGGCTGGAGACGGGCGCTGTGGAGTTCGAGCTGTCCAACCGTGTGCAGAACGTGCCCGCGCCCGCCGCCGCCGCGCCGCACGACCTCAGGCTGTTCGCACGCGCACAGGTACCGCACACCGACCACGCCCCTGCCTACCCACATACATACGTCAGTGCTTTAAAAGTAAAGCAATGCTTTTTAAGGTGGACGTTAACCTGAGCCTAGGACAGCTGATCCGTAATGCGATGTTCGAAGAAGCAGAGCCGGAGTTCCAGCAGTACGCATTCTTTAACACCAGAATATGTAAGTATTATCATAACTTTTGAACGAGCAACTCGAGTAAAAATAAATAGGCGCTACAAGTACATTTATATTCGACAGCGATGCGCAACGCGTTCCAAGAGGAGCTGAGCAGGCAGGAGGAGCTCGGGGAGGAGAAGGAGGTGGTGCTGATCACGCTGAAGCGGCCGCTGGTGTACGTGCAGCCAGTCGCAGTCGACAAGGCTATACTCGTCTGGCTCAACTACAAGAATGCCTACGAATACTGGAACGAGAAGCGACTCAACCTAAATAAAGAGGTGCTTACTGCCACACAGCAGGTCTTCGAAAAGGTAACCTACTTTCATTTGAATTAAATAAATAGTTTAAACGTTCTTACTAATTTAGATTGTTTTCTATATTACAGGTGCAGTTAACATCGCAGATCACGACGCCACATCTCAGCACGTTGTTCTTACAGCTCAATGTCGATGATATCGGCATCTGCCTGCCTCTCAACCAGCCACCACTCGTCAGTATACCTTCCTGATATCCTTGCTAGTTGCTTCAACATCTCTTGACTGGTGTTTGTGTGCAGGCGACATGGGGGCGTGGCGCGTGCGAGCAGGACAGTCGCGGCGCTGTCGTCGTCACCCTAGAGAGCACCAGCATCTCCGCCTGCAGCTCGGGATCCCTCGTCAGCAAGGTATAAAGCTAAATTATTTGATTGTAAGTTATTGCCTCAAAATATTAATCATATTGCATTGTATATAGGGTCGGTTTGTGGGTTTATGTCTGCGGTTTGCGGAAGACTTTGAGGCATCACTAGACGATTGGAAGCCGGAGCCGGCGGAGGCCACCACCAACGTGTGCTGCGTCTCCGAAGGGACATACGAGGTCTGCAGCCGCACCACCGCAGCCAAGCACAATGGTAACATGCACTACTATATATCTTCAATAAAAAGTAGCATTTGTTATGTATACGTTAATGGGTACTTACGAATAAGTATGTGCGTACGTAAACAATATTAATACGTGTTTTATTGCAGAGAATGCGAAGTGGTTCCTGAATGTGTCGTGGCAAATGGAGGGCGTGGACATCCACCTGGATGTGAGCGTGGGCAAGCAGCTCTCCGCCCTCGGACACACGCTCACTATGCTTACAGGTACACTTTCGCATTACCTTTAGTGTCCATCATATGCAATTTGTTTAAATATATGTTTATATGAATTTTAAAGGGTTCGAAGAGGAAGACCCTTTCCCGAAGATGGATCCTTACGAAAGCGACTTAGACGACGAGGCGGACAACAGCAAAGGCTCTCAGGTATACTAATATTTATTACAACTTATGTACAACATGAAGTATTGTATGTAAACGTATGTGTATTGTTTAAGGAGAGCATAGTGTACCGGCGCAAGTACGCGGACCACCTGCCGGCGTTCGTGTTCGACGCGAGCCTCGACAGCAAGAAGCGCTCCAAGCTGATAGAGCAGGAGATGAGCGAGCAGGCGCGCATCATACACGACCTGCGCGCGCTCGGCGCCAGCCGCGCCACCGTCGACCACGAGCTGCGCCGTCTGCACGACCTCGAGGCACTCGTCTTTAAAGACTTCAGGAGGTCGGTTCCCCAACTGCATCTGCTAACATGCAACACGACAATGTGATTAAAACTTGCTTCTCCTCAGGGACATGATTCAGAAACTGCGGCGCCAGAGCGTGCGCGCCAGCTCCATCACCAAGGGCAAGCTGGGCCTGGGCTCCAACCGCAGTCAGTCCTTCGTGTCGGCGGCCCCGCCACCGCCCGCTCCGCCCTCCACACTGAGTCCGCCCTCTACGTTGTCCCCGCCCTCGCCGCCCTCCCCTCCCTCGCCGCTGTCACCACCCTCGCCTTTGCGAGACACAGAAGGGTAAGTGGATTTCATATCAGTCTATAAAATGTAACAATGTGTAAATGTCTTGTTTCTTTTGTGTGTGAATTGATAAGATTATTAAATGTTTTTATGTTTAGAATCCTGGAGGCGCAGCTGGTGTCGACGAGCGCGGCGGGCGGGTCCGGCGGCTCGGGGGGCTCCGGGGAGACGCTGCTGCTGGCGGACGAAGACAGCCGGCTGGCGGACATCATGGAGGCCGGCAGTTGGAGCTCCATGGACAGCGAGCCTCTCGCAGGTCGCTATTTTACCATTCTTACCTTTGACAATATTTACATGTTACTAAGTATCGTGTTGAAGTGACAGGTCCGTCACGCACGTGGTCGCTGCGCGCGCGCACGTCGGGCGGCGTGCCCCCCGTGCAGCGGCAGAGCTCGCTGCCCGCGCCCTGGCCCGAGCGCCGCGACACGCCGCACCCTAGACGCAGGAACGACCCAGGGTATGGGAAGAATTGTAAATTTTTTCCAACAATTCTATTTTCATTTTCATGTCTTGTAGTTTAACCATTCTATATCACAGAGTGTCGACTGAGAGCCAAGGTCAGGAGGTTAGGGAGGGCAAGGGCGGCGGAAAGGCGAAGACTGCGGAGCCCAACATCGACCTAGAGCTGGACGTGAAGGTGCACATCAACAGCGGCAAGTGCGTGCTGCACACCAAGGAGCACGCGCGCGATGACGACATCAAAATGTAATACTTTACAAGATGTATCTAGTATTAAGTGTGACTATGTGGGCGTCGGTGGCTCAAGGCTTCAATATTTGACTTGTATTCTGAAGTTTCTGGGTTTGAATCAAAAACCAATGTGTTTTTCGATTTTTAATTTCATGTTTTCATT
>JAOCNA010000001.1:10032465-10049401 GCA_026546675.1 Papilio helenus
TGATTCATTGTAAATTATCATATAAATATATTAGACAAGGTATATAAAATAGATTTCTAAGTTCAAATTTGAGACTTTACTAGCGTTATAAATTCGAAAGTTTGGATGGATGTATGAACAGTTTTTACCACAAGACGATATCCGTCTTCATCGTCATCATCATCCCCGTCCCCCGCGCCGCTCTCGCCCTGCCCCTCGCCCCCGCTGTCCCCCGCGTCCGCCGCCTCCAGCGTCATCTCACATACCTGTATTAATCACTCTATCAATCATATATTCTAGTACTATTATTCACTATTACAAACACAACATCATCATCACCAGCTCACCATATGTTCCCACCGAGAGGCTCGGAGCCTACCCTAATATACTAATGAGTGCAGTGTACCTTTTCCTCCAATGTGGGAGAGCCAGTAGAATCATAGTGATGTGTGTCCACCCAGCCTCCATCCTCATCATTCTCATCCTCTATCACCTTCTCTTTGTCCTCACAGTATTCAATCTGTAATGTTTTTTGCATAAGAATTAAATTTATATGACATTAAAGTCTACTGCTGCTATAATTTTCTTGAAAATAAACTCTTGGTTTATTCTCCAGCTTAGCAGAATTCAGAGAACAAATATAGGTAAAGCAAGGTAACTTTAACTTTCTAAGATTTAAGTACAATAACTTAACAACATTGATATTGCTTTTTTACTAATCAAAAATAGCAAAATTAGAACATTATTTATACTGACTATATAATGCATCTTATGTGTATCGCTTGAGGTCAATACCTTGCTCCGAGTTTATCACAAGACCTTGTCATATGTCACTGACAACATCAATACAAATGTTGACAATTATTTAATTTGTAAACATTGTGACAAGTGATTATTTTATGTCACACTATATTTTGACTGAGACTTCTTCTACGCAGAATTAAATAAGAATCAAGTATGCCTCTATGTTTTTACAGACTATGTTCTACATCTGTGCAATTTCATTGAGATCTCTTAAGCCGTTTTCGTAATATGTAGTAATAAACATCTATCCATCAATCTAAACTTTATTACTTGTTATATCTACAGATAAATATAAAGTATGTACTTTTCTCTCATACAAAAAATGTATTTCTATAGAGCTGGTTTAGTAATGAAAATTCTCAGTAATACTAACCTGCTTACACCGTCTATAACATGGCACATTCCGTGTAATAAGAAACTGCTTGTCTGAGGGCAGGTAGGGGCGTATCTTGCCCTCCTCCCCACGTGCCCACTGCCATGTTGGGCAATGGTGTACCAGGTGGTCACCCGCTGCTACAAACTCTTCCGGTGTAAGTACACCCGTCTCGTGGAATTTTGATTCCTAAAAAAAATTCCTATTTAGTATAATTTGATAAAAGTGTTTCATTGTAACACGAAGTATTATTATTTTCTAATTGGTACGTTTAAAGAAATATTAGCAAAAAAAAGTTAAAAACTATAAGCTAAATTTCAACAAAGCGATTCTTACAATTAGAACGTAATATAAACAGTAATTTGCTCGTGATTAAAGTAGACATTGTGTACGCCGGTACTGATAATGATTTAAACATGTAACACATGTTTTACGACTACGATCACAATTAGCATTGTAAACACAGATATTACTGGTATAAATCGTATAAACACAAAAATTTTATTATAATACCTACCTTCAGCACCGGGGTTAAATATCCCGCTACGCCCAAAGCGGTTCCTTTTACCGTATTAATTACGCTTTGCATTGTATTCAATATTAATTAGTAATGCTTATAATATGTGAGAAACCTTACATAAAGTATTTAAATGCGTTTTACACCAAACAAAGCAACTTTACAATATCACTGCAGAACAGAAATCAAAATTGAATTGTCTTTTTGTCTTTGTAATGTAACTCCTGTTATGATCACAGAGTAAGTGACATCTGTCAATGTCTTAAAAATTATTTAATTTTTAATATCTCATTTTAAACCAACATTCAATTCACAGAATTTGTTAATAATCCCATTTTCTATCTTATCGTGTTTTATATCAGATAAAACCTGCAGCGACAAGGTTAGCAATGATATTTTTTGGGTTTCACTCTTTGAATTTCAATGTCAACTGTCAATGTCTCATTGATTATTTGACAATTATGTACGAATAAATCGTAATTCATTTTCAGGCATTATCTCATAATTTACGTTTCTTTTTACCGGCAACAAGGAATAAAACAATATACTGTTTCATTTACATTAGGTGTGTGTTAAACACTAAGATTTTATCATCATGGAGGACGTTTTAGATGAAGTTGTGTCGTCCGAGGATTTGCAAGTAAGAAAAATTTT
Source organism: Papilio helenus (assembly GCA_026546675.1). Taxonomy (NCBI): domain Eukaryota; kingdom Metazoa; phylum Arthropoda; class Insecta; order Lepidoptera; family Papilionidae; genus Papilio; species Papilio helenus. The sequence continues at coordinate 10,034,793 of JAOCNA010000001.1, forward strand.
GTGTAACATATGTGATTCATTACAACGCTTTGTTCTTGATATTCAGCTTATTGTTTTATAGAAATTCGAGCAAGTATTTCATGAGCAATTGCATAAAGGTAACGTGACTCATAAAGCGCAATTCGAGTACGCCTGGTGTCTTGTACGAAGTAAATACCCTACAGATATTAGAAAGGTATGTGCAACAATGTTGTTTTATCTGATTGCGTATTTGTTACTTTTTGCTTCAAACAACAGTACATATGCTAATAGTTTTTTTATCACCTCAGTGATTTGTAAATCATGTTTACATATTGAAAACTGTTTTCCTAGGGCATCTTACTCCTTAAGGAGCTTTTCAACTCTCATCCTGATGGTAAGAGAGACTATCTGTTCTACCTTGCCATTGGCAATGCTAGGATCAAGGAGTACAACAAAGCTCTGCACTATGTGAAGGCTTTCCTTGAGATTGAGCCGGCCAATCAACAAGTTCTTACACTAGAGGTAAATGAAAGCTAATTGTTTTCTGAAATCGTTTTTGTTTTTAGTCAATGCAAGGCTTTTTAATAATGCAATTATTTTTAAGTTTATATTAATTTAATAATAAATTGCATCTTTAAAAACAAAAGCTGATAAGTCATTTAGGTTTAATCCAGACTTGAACGAATATAAATATTGGTTTTTGGATTATATCCAAGAAAATAATTTCAGTTCTTTTTGGTCCTTGTCATTGCTTTCTTTGTTGAAAGCAGGTTTTATAATATGAACAAACCTTTGTTTTTAAATTAATGTTCACTTTAGATAAAAAATCAACTCTGATTAAATGAATGCTTAATTATCTTAGTAAGTTATTATTATATTTCAGAGACAAATCAACAAAAGGATGGAGAAGGAAGGCTTGATAGGTATGGCGGTGGCAGGCGGGGCTGTACTGGCTCTTGGAGGGCTTGTGGGGCTTGGGATTGCGCTTGCCTCTAGCAAGAAATAGCATTTAGCTTTACTGTAAGTACATGCATTGTTTATATTTATTTACTAGTATTTCTTAAGCCATATCTTTAATGACCAATGAACAATGATTATGACATTATCATTTTTTTCTGTTGTGACTTTCCGAGTAGGTTTAGTGACAAATAATGTTTATACATTTCTACATATTTGTTCATCTGACTGTGCAAAATAATGATGTTATATTCGTGTTTTTATAGTCAGTTAAAAAGATAGTACGTTTTCGTTCCCATTTTTATGCAATAGCAACTCAGTATAATTTAACAGAAGCCAGCCAGTGTTGTAATATGTGTTTAACCCATTTATTTCAGAGTGAACGCTGTTATAGTTGTTCATACCTTCTTTAAGAAGACAAAAAGAGAGTAAAGGAAGATAGAAGCAAAATCAATATAAAAAAATTTCACACACAATTAGATAAAACTTGTACAAACATAAGCTGTATGCTTTATGGTAAAGCCTTTTTGTTATTAATTGTACACTTTTGGGGCAATTAGTATAAAATCTTGCTATTTTTCTAGATTTGGTAGAAATTGGTAGTTTTGGTAATATCAATCAAATAATTTTTCTTATCTTCATTTTTAAAAAGGAGAAAGTATTTCATATTTAGGTAACATTAAAAAGCTGCTTTATTTCTAAAAAATGACAAATTTTTAGGCACATAATGTCGTAAATCGCTTGCTATTGTAATAACAAAGAAAAATATAAACAGTTTAGACTGATTATTTTATAGTGTGAAATTACAAAAAAATATATATGTAGAGGCTGGGCTTGAATAGTAATTTATAATGTACAATATGTACCAATTTCTATACTGCAAAAATACTGCTAAAATGTTAATACTTTATATGGCAACATTATTTTATATACACAGATAAAAAATACAAACATTTAACATGGTAACATCTTGAAATAATGTATGCTTGCTCTTATGGCTATAGGTATAATCTAAAATCTTAAATGTCTATTCATTTACGACATTAATTTATTCGAATTATAAATGACATTGGGTTGTATTTTTTATTTATTCTAGTATAATGTGTATTTTAAATTTAATTATAACATAATGTGTAAACTTTCCAAAAATTTCCAAATTGTAGTTATGTACACTTTGATCTAAGAATATATAGATGTTATGTTACGTGATATATTTATTTCTATAGCTCTAGGCACTCTTAGATTAAGGGCATGTGATCATTCAGTTAAATAAAATATTTTTTCAATACGATATCAATTAATAAATGTAGTTTTGATTTTAACATTTGGATATACAATTTTGGAATTAATAAAACCAAACTGGAATGCTAACAATAAAAAAATGGTTATATTTTAAAATTATGCATATATCTACAATATTGGAATTATATAATTGAAACGACAATATCAAAACAATTTACCTTTATTATTTTTGTTTATTATATATTGAAGCATACAGCTAGTACACTAACGTACGGCGAAGGCGTGGCTTGAACATTTTTAAACAATTATAGCTTAACAGAAGTGCGTTTGCGTTGCAAATCATTGCGTCCAAAAAAAAAAAAACTTAAATAACTTTTTGTACAGTGGCAACATCCAAAACGTATACACTAGCGCCACTGTTGTAAATCAAGAAACTTAGAAATCTAAGTAAATTAAAAGTTTACAATAAAACAAATTATTTACGTTCTTAATTTTATAATAATTTGAGATACGCAGTACTTAACGTATAGAAAACAAAACATTTTAGAGTAAATCAACAAATCAAAACTTTTTTTGAACTCAACTAACACTACACGCTTACAAGCTGGTTTATTAAAATTTGTGCCCACTATTTTAGAATGTAATACCAAAATCTGTGTATAAATAATCAAAAATAATTACAAAAATGATAAACAAAATTGTTGCAAACATTACAAATGTTTTTAATATCCGTTTTATAAATTAATGCGAAAATACATGGTGCGAAGTAAACTAAATTTAATGACATATGTATTTCAGTAATCGCTTGTAAATAGTCTCACATTAATCTCAAGAAATAAAAATATACAATCGACCCTCGAAAGACATAGTTTTGTATACATATTTATGATATAGTTTTCTTTTAGTAACCTATCTCTATTGTTCTCTTACAATACAAAAAATAACTTTTATGCTTCATCTCAATGATTAATTCTACAAAAAATATTTCAACCTACTCGTTAAACGGCTAGGTTGCATTACAGTGAAAAATGTATACGTGAAGTCTCTCGGGGAACGTTCAAACAAACACAATTATCAATAATGAGTACAAGAACAGCTAATGAGGTAAAGTAGTACAACTAAATATAAAAAGAAAACACTAATACGGAACTTCCAAAGTCCACAAGGTAACTAAATGTAGTTTATACATAAGAGCATAATCATTTATATTCGACTTAAAGTCCTAATTATATCTTCACTGGTATATATGTTAAGTACTCTCAACAATATTGCAATGGCCAGGAGCTACGTCCACGTTTTTACGGACAAACAGTTCTGCAATAATTATATCAAAATATTGTGTTGTTTTACTCTTCCGTTCTGTTTCTTCAGAAAATTTTAATTCCGAAAGGTCTTTGTGATTCGTGTAATAGCCTCTTAACCATTCGTCGACGTACCTCGCGTCCACATGCATTATATTCAACTTGCAGCATGCAAAAGTGTATTTGAAAAAATATATGGTTATTTGCTTAAACATATTATTCTGGTAACTGTCTATTGTAAAGTGTAGCGTGCACCGATACCTATTATGTAGTCGCATTAAATCGCTGAATATTTTAATCTAAATAAAACAATCCACAACGAAATCGCTGATTAAGCACACCGTCCTCTAAACAATTAAAACTTATTTATATACAGTCAAAAATAATTACTCACTATGGCAACACTGTTAACTGTCAACAAGGTTAAGCATTTGCAAACCGATCCGACTCAACTTGTCAAATCTCACTAACACACTAAACGAAATTAAAATCAATCAACCCGTAGCACTTAAAATCGAGCTAAAATATTACCTCTCGCCTACTCATATCCGCCACTCCGACCGCCAGCCGGAAACTGTCACTTTGACAGTCGGGAAATGTCACATCTGACAGCCGGCAAAGCGCGGTGTGGCCACTCAATAAATTCCAAAACGTACCATTATTCTCATATAAAAGATTAAATGCTTCCTATTGCTCTAAGTTCTTAAATAACGTGATTTCTAATCGGGAAGTAAATATTTTTGTGACTCACTTACGATGTATTCTTACCACATACTAAATAACTATAACATTGTACTCTAAAAAATATGTATAAAGTATCGAAGGCTAATATGAGATTGTGATCACAGTAATCGTTATTCAAGTAACGAGCCCACATCATTACTACAAAATAAACTTTCTCGCTTTCTATTACAAGGTTTGACCGCGGCCGTGACGTCGCAATCCGCTTAACAAACTACCCACATTATATTTACACAACTTCCAAGGCAACATCAAGGTATACTTTATTTATTGCTTTTGTTCATTATTATGTACTTTACATATCACCACAGTTTATATACAACGTAATATTATGCCATAGGTATTGCGATATAACAATCTATTTGAACTTTCACGAATTTCTTTCATTAAAAGTGTAACCGAGACGAAAAACTCGTTCAGTCTCAAGATGGTCGTAACAATATTAAAACGACTCGCGCGGGTCGTTTGAATGACCATGTAATATATTATTCAAACGGCACAAATCGACTTGTGTAAATAGTATTAGTACATTTTAAGCTCTGTGTTTTGTTCGTATACAAGATATTTTGACTTACAATAGAGTGCTTCCGTTACAAGAGGTGATGTTCCCGCTACGGTCGTGACGCAGTCTAACGTTCCGCTAACGAGTGCGTACTCTATACAAATTATATTAAACACGTATCTACGGGCAGTACTAACGTTCACCTAATGACTTGCATAATATTTACCTACGATATACTCTATATAGTATATATAAATGCAATCTGCAAAATGCATAAAACAACAGTTACCTTTGGCCTGCTAATCCGTCCGCGGGAAATAAAAAAAACGATTGTCCAAAATGTTCCTTCATGTATCAACTTCCCAACAAAATCGGTACAACTGTTCCGCAGGTAGCGATTGACAGCGATTTTGTCAATATAGACAACTAGCTTTCATCCGCGATTCCGTCAGCGTGTAATTAAGGAAAAACAAAAGTAAGTAGCTTATGTGTTCTTCTAGACTATGCTCTACATCTATGCCAAATATCATCGAGATCACTTCAGTAATTTAGACTAAAAACTCTAACAAACATTCATCCATCCATCTAAACTTTCGCATTTATGATATTAAGTATGATATAGTCTTTAATATGCCCCATCCATGACAGCTACCATCCAATGAAAGTTACGCTGTTTTGGAGATTACCTAAGACAAACACAATTATACAAACAAAAAAATTTTGAATCCGATTTTGGTTATCAACAACGCATTCCAATTATTTTAACTGTATATAGATAATTAGCACTCACCCTAGGCAATGTATCGGCCACTAATGATAAAAGTCCAGGTAATGTAATAGGTTTGCCGCTGTTGACCAGCTCTGCCAGCAGGTCATTGGTCAGAGGCTCGTTGAGATTCAATGCTTCAGCGCACCAGTTTAGGATTGGCTCCTTAACACCACTTGGTATCCCACTAAAATTAAGTAAAACAATAAAAACTACAAGAACAGACAGTGACATTTATAAATGCTTACTATATTCTTAAAATAATAATTGTCATACACAATTAAACTTATAGTTACACTAGCTTTGGCCTGCGACTTCGTTAGCGTGGAATTAAAAAAAAACAAAAGTGAGTGTCTATGTGTTCTTCCAGACTATACCATGCTAAACTTTTGTTTTTAATGTTACTAACATTATAAATGCAAACGTTTAGATAGATGGAAGGATCTTTGATGCTTGTAGCCTAAACGGTTGTACGGACCTTGATGAAATTTGGCATAGATGTAGAGGATAGTCTGGAAGAACGCATAGATTACCTTTTTTTCGTACAGTAATCCATTCCTTGTTTTATATCTTTATTTCTTTACAAAAATCTTTATCCCGCTAAAACATCGGCGATGACAACGCGGCGCCGCGCAGTGTGCTATAATCTCGGCTTGTATGGACATTTTCATATGATATTTGAATGTTTCTTTTTTTGCTTGAATATGAATGGTTGCTAGTACTTTGATAGTTTTTTCCCTGTAAATTTATATGGAGGTTCTAACTCAGCTATCTAGTTTGACACAATAAAAACAAAATTATGCAATAAAACAGTATATTTTTATATTTTATCCAAATAATGTATTTCAGATCACATAATATAATATTATAATATACTTTAAAGTAACCGTTTGTTTTATTTTACGTCATCTATCGGACAATTCCTTAATTAGTTTATTAAAAATTTGATGTAATCTTCACTGTTCAGTTAACAGATAGCGTTACTATACGCTTAAATTGTTCGAATGAGAGTATTATAGGAAAAAAAGGAAAGCATATTTGCTCTAAAACTACATATTTTATTTGAATTTCTATAGTATAAAGCTTTTTCATACAAAATCTTTGAATATGAAGAACAAACACACATAGAATGAGGATACTCCCCTGCCTAACCGTCCCTTGCTCTTCCAAAGCGTCCTCTTCCCATCTCTTCCTGATAAGGAATATGGGTAGGGAAGAGGACTAAAATTAAACCTCCACCGCCCACACTCATCACACGAAACGAGTTCCTTCCACGCGTGTGTACTTTGTCGTCGTGGTATTACGGTATACAGCGGGCAAGCCGACCAATTCATGCAAACTCTACCACTGTTAAATGAGGTGGCAGTGAAAACCCATGATTAGATTTTACTGAGATAGTTTCGTACTTACGCGAAAATTACAGATTGAAATAAATATCATTTTACATACTTAATTGAATTTATTTAAATTAAATTTTGCCGTTAGAGTAATTCTTCGATAACTGATCACAGAAGGTATACGTAAGGAACATGCGATATAAACCTATCAGAAGGAAGTAATACAATTAAAGAAAAAAGAAAACAGTTTGAGAGAGTTTTATTAACAAAGGTATAGTTTATAGTAATACAATATTACTGTACAATTAACTAGACCATAAAGTTATAAATTCATGTATCTTATCGTATTCGTTACATAACTGATAACTTAAGATATCACCAGTAAGGTAGGTTGACTTAGAACAAACGCCCCAAAATCAAAAGTACTCCTCTAGCGACGAGACGGTTGAGTTGTTCCTGAAAACAATAAATTCCATATAAAACAAACCAAACATTATCTATATCCAGACCAAAAATCTAAAATCCCTCAACATATTACGGAAAAATGTGCAACTTATTTTTGAGTATATTAGAAAGTGATGTAACAAAGAAACCTATTTAAGCCCTATCACGCCAAGATTTTTATATTACTGGTTAGACTACTATCTATATCTACGAGTATATCTTTACTAATATTATAAAGAGGAAAGATTTGTATTTTTGTATTTTCGTATTTTTGTAATGTCTTGAAATAACTCAAAAACTATTGGGCCGATTTTAAAAATACTTTCACTGTTAGAAAGGTTTTTTTTTTTTTTTTGCCGTCTCTTTACCTCCTTGCATAGCAAGAATTTTTGTTAGACTTTCTTATTTCGGGTTTGTTTATTTTTGTACTTTTTATCGTGCGGCATTTATTATTTGTACATAGCTAATTTTCCTAATATTCTTTTTAAGTGTTATGTTCTAATCATTAATATTCTGTTTTATTTTCAGGTTTTTTGACGGCGTCTCATATTGGTAAGTAATTTCACCTTGTTTTATTTCTTTTTATTGCTTTTTCAGCTATTCCGAGACAGAACCGTTCCAGATGCGGCCTGGAGTGTTTGCTTGCCATTATTTCGGCAATTGTTAGTTCGTTGAGTTTAGTTCCAGTGCTTACTTCCAGATCGCATCTGTCGCGATTGTGTCTCGGGCATTCTAGTAATAGGTGTTGTATGGTTTCGGGAACCTCTGGGTCGCATAAACACGCTGCGCTGTTTTTAAGTTTGAATTTATGTAGGTACGCTGCGAAACCTCCGTGTCCCGTTAGTATTTGTGCCCACTTAGATGTCTTCTCCAGGCTTTTCAAAATTTTATGTGCGCGGGATACGTCGGGGAAAAACATTCGGGTAACTGCCGCCGTGGATCCACCGGTGTACCTGTCATTCCAGCGTTGGACCGCGCCCTCTCTTATTCGTCTTTTGACATGTGAGAGCGGGCATTTGTCATAGGCCGGGGCAACCCGCGACTGAGCCGCGGCCAGTCTCGCCAACTCGTCAGCGCGCTCATTCCCGGGGATTCCTACGTGAGCCTTCACCCAGAAGAACCGGACTTCTTTTCCCCTCCCCTCTAACTCCCTAATATTCTTCCGAATATGGGTAGCGAGGGGATGGTGCGTCTCCGGGTTCCGGATTAAGTCGAGCGAAGAGCGGGAGTCGCTGAGCACCGCCGCACAGTCGAAGCCTCGCAAAACGATCAGGTCAGTGGCCTTGGCGATTGCGAGTAGCTCCGCCTGAAAGACGGTGCACAGCGGCCCCAGTCTCATCCGCTTGGTCCGGACCTCGGAACCATCCCGCCAGTAGGAATATGCTGCCCCGACCCCGTCTGCTGATTTGCTACCGTCCGTGTAAATCAGATGAGCGGGGAGCTGTAGTTGGTTCACAGTTTCGGGGAGCATATTCTCCAGACATTGATATTGGATATCTGGCTCGCTGGCAGGATGTGGGGCCTTGATAAAGGCCTCACGCTCTTCCAGTTCGTGGAGTTCCAGCTCATCGATTGGCCGACCTCTCTTGCACTCGAACAGCCGAGCCGCCTCCCAGATTCGAAGATCGAGTGGGAGGAGACCCGACAATAGGAGTGCAGCATTGAGCGACACTGTACGGTGTGATTTGGAGATCTTTTGCGCAAAACCCCTCTGGACGGTAGCGAGGATCTTCTGCACTGATATCTTCTCGGCGGCCTTCGCCCAGGCGCAGGCGCCGTATAGTATTGTTGGTTCCACTACTGCGATGTACAATACCCTGATAATCTCCGGGCACAAGCCCCACTCCACCCGAGCCATCGTCGACAGTTTCCGATAGAAGTTTGTGGCCTTTTTGCAGACATAGGAGACATGTTGGTTAAATGTAAGCTTACTGTCGACGATGACTCCGAGGATCTTTAGTTCGGTCACCATCGAAATGTCGACGCCATCCATTTGCACGATTGGTGTGTCATACTTATGCTTCCGCGTAACAACCATCGCCTGTGTTTTTTCAGCGGAGAAGCGGAGTTTATTCATGACGCCCCAATCGCGCGCACATGCTAGAGCGGCGTTGGCATCTCGCTGGATCTCTAGCGCCGTGTGACCTGAGAACACCAGGACAATGTCGTCCGCGAAAGCCTGTACGTACGCTCCCAGCCTGTCAAGGTCATCCAGGAGGGGGTCCAGCAGCATATTCCAGAAGAGGGGCCCACCGATGGACCCCTGGACGCAGCCCTTGGTCTGCGCCTTCCGCTTGGATCTTCCTGCATAGTGTACCACTACACTCCGGTCTCGAAAGTAGTCCTCGACGAGACGTCTCAAATTCACCGGGACACCCTTGTCAACCATTCTGCATTTTATGGAGGACCACCATGCGTTGTCAAACGCCCCTTCGATGTCGAGAGAGACCAGTAGGGCGGTCTGTTTCCTGTGGAGGATGCTCTTAACGTGTTGCATCAGGTCATACAACGTGTCCTCCGTGCTCCGCTGCGGCGTGAAGCCGTACTGCCTTGCATTGGACTTGGGCAAGACGTGCCAACGGATTCGTCGGCAGAGGACTTTCTCGAAAGTCTTGCCCAGGATGGGGAGTAGTCCAATGGGGCGGTACGCCTTTGCGCGGGCATAGTCTGGGCGCGCTGGTTTCCTCAGTACAACTATGGAGGCCTCCTTCCATGGTGTCGGGAAGCACGCCAGATCGAGGCATCGGTTCAGGATGGCCAGGAAGAGCTCGATTTCCGCGTATATTGCGTAACAACAGATATCGCTGGTAAATCCATCCTGGCCCGGTGCCTTTTTAGGGTTGAAACTGGCCAGAGCCCGGACCAGCTCCTCTTTGGTGATCGGCGGGTCGTCGGTGTCTTCCGGGAGGCGCATGCTGACCCGGTCCGCCTGGCTTCGGATGGTGGTGTGGGCTTCAGAGTCCGTTCCAGCATCGTCGTCGGCGAAGAACGTCCTTGCCAGCAGCGCCACCGATTGATCCGGGCTCTGCACAATTTCCCCCTCCACGAGTAGTTGGTCTTCGTGGTGACTCGACGCCCTTCTCATCACTCGGTATATGCTGTCCCACACGGACTCCCTCTCTTGTTTAGAGCAAAAGGACTTCCAGCTCTCCGTTTGGGCGTTGACTACCCTTCGCTCGTAGTCCGCCTTGGCACCGAGGTAGTCATCCACGACATACTGTCTACGACGCGGCGCGGCACACCGGACTCTGCGACGTTTTGTGTTCACGTCGCGCCGCATCTTCTCAAGCTCGTCGTTCCACCAGGGAAAGCGTTTTTTGACTTTAGGTGGTTTGCGGGGGGGAATGGTGTTCTCGCACGCCTCGTCCACACACTTTATGTACTCGGAGACCACCTCCTCCAACTGGTATCTGTCATTTACACAGTTGACTCGTTCTGGGGTGAGTCCCCGGGTAGTCAGTCCTCTTCGCATTTCCTCGGTGAAGCGACTCCATTCCGCCTTCCGGGTGTTGAAGCGTCGAGTAGTCCAGCGGTTGCTCCCCGTAGGGGGCGCTTTAAGGCCTAGGACTACACGTATTGCCCGGTGATCTGAGCTAGTCACTAGATCGTCCACTTTCCACTCCCGGACGCTCCTCAACAATCCGTGGGTGCAGACGGTGACATCGACATGACTCGTGTACCTCCTGCCTCCGCGAATCGTGTCGAAGGTGGGGACGTCTCCTCTGTTCAATACGTGCAGTTCCAAGTCATCGAAGAATCCCCTCAGGATCTCTCCTCTGAAGTCCTCCCCAGCGCTTCCCCACCACGGACTCCACGCGTTCCAGTCGCCACCCAGAAGGATCCTGCCGGTGCCGACTCGTCCCATAAACTCGCGTATCTGCGTAAGGTACGGTTCGATATTCTCCGTGCCCTCAAGGTACACAGAGATAACCGCCATGGTCCATTCGCCTGTTTTAAGAACGGCAGCCACAATGTTCTCAGTGACGATCTGAGGGTTCACATGAACCTCCAAACCGTCATGGAAGACCATGATTGCCGCCTTGACGGGTTTGGTCCTAGCTGTGTTCTTCTGTATGACCCTGACGCCACGGAAACTACCGACCCGCCCCTCCGAGCCGACATAAGGCTCCTGGATGAGGGCAACGCCAACACCGCCCCTCTGGGCGGACATGACCAATTCCTGGGTCGCCAGTCGGCCGCGCTGGAGGTTGGCCTGGTAGGCAATGAAACTTTCCTCCCCTGTGGTACCCTTAGCAATAGCTAATTGAGGAACGCGCTATGGCGTCCCACTTTCGCCTTAGGGGGCAGTCGACATCGAATGCATTGTGCCCCGTTGCCTGCTGCCCAGCCCGATCACAGTTCCTGCAAAGAGGGGCCTTCCCCTCCAAGCGAGAGGGGCATCCCGCACGATTGTGCTCCCCTCCGCAATGGCTGCAAAGGTCCACCGTTTCTTTGCAGTACTTTCGGCCGTGGCCGTACCCCAGGCAACGGGTGCACTGCACCAGCGGCGACTGGTCCTCCGCAATCAGGCCCTGGATGTCGACAAAGATTGTCCCGGCCTCAATCAGCTTACGCCAAACCTGGGGGGAGACTTGCAGGATCACATGGGCCTGATGAGGATTTCGCGCTCTTTTTCGGTATACTTCCTTTACTCTGATGTGACTCGGGTCCATGTCCAGCCACAGCCTCTTGTTTTGGGTCTTCAGGGACTCAATGATGTCCGCTTCGGAGTTGTAGCTGAACACGTTTTTAATGATAACCCGAGGATCCCGGCTTGCCGCGGGCTCTAACCTTAATTCTTTATTGGTTTTGAGTTGACTTTCCATTCTATCGAGTTCTAGTTTATTCCCGCAGCTGATCACCACCTTCCCATCCCTTATTTTCCTTATCCTATCGATTTGCATTCCCGATTTCCGCGCGTCTAAGGCCTCTCTGACTTTATCGATGACATTTTCGCTGGTGTCCTTCTCCACGCTTGAGGATATAATCAGGGCATGGCTTGGGCGGCAGAGTGGAAGCTGGGCCTTAGAGTTTGGCATCCTTGCTGCCTCGGCGTACGTGACTACCGGGGCTTTGAGGGCCTCTATAGCCTTTCCGGTTTCCCTAACGGTTTCTCCGTACTTCTTTATCCCCTCCCTAACCTCCCCAACCTGTGTCCCGACTGTCTCCACTTTTAAATCTGTTTCCTCTATTTTCTTAACTATCTTCTGTGTCATCCTTTCGGCGCTTCCTGTTGCCTTAGCGGCCTCCTCCTCCACTATCTTGTTTGTCCTTTCTGTAGTCATCCTTATTTCCTTAATTTCTTCCCTGAGGTCCTCTAGTTTCTTGACGTTACCGCATAGTGCCCTGCCGGGGGGGTACTCATCGAACCTGTTTAACACATCCTGATTGATCATTTTCTTAATCAGCTCTGTATTAGTTTTTAGTTCACTCATTTTTACCCCTATATCCCCAATGTCCAGTCCGCTTTTATTCCGAGCCAATTCCTCTATGCACTTGTCTTTTTCCTCTATCTTTTCTCTTAATTCTTTTTCTTTTTCAGATCGCAGCTGTTCCAGCTGAAGTTCCAGGGCACGGAGGCGTTCGTCGACTTGGAGGACTGTTTCGTACAGCTCTGAGAGGTTGTCTAGGACGCCCTCCTTAATCGACAACCTCAAGTTCCCCGAGGACTCCAGCTGGGTCTTTGCGGCCTGGTACAGCCTATTGGCACGGGTTATGGAGTTTTCAGTTTGACGGACAGATGGCAGTGGCTGGACCTGAAGCTGGGCCACGGTGGCTCCACGCGATTTTTCTTCTTTATTTTCTTTATTGTCTTTGCGCTCCGTATACGCAACTGTGACGTTTTTGACATTTTTTCCGAGTGGCGGAGACATGATTAAATTGTCAAAGCTCACTACAACCTAACCTAACGTAGTATTTTAAAATAATGAGAAAATTTAATTTATAATTAGAGTTAAATTAAAATTAACGTCACCAATAGGGGTGACGGTCAAAAGGACATAAAAACTTAAAACGTATCTTAACTAAGATCTTGACGTTTCCAATAGGGGGCAGTCAGATTACACCAACACACGGCGGCGTGTTTGGTCCCGTTTAGCGTCTCCAATAGGGGGACGGTCGGCTAAAAAGCACGAACTTCAAAGTAGTGGTCAATTAAATAGTAATGTTTTAGTATTGTTAGGTTTGTAAAAGTTGTATATACGAGTATATGTTAAATAGCACTAGGTTACACTATTATTATAAAATACTAAAACAAGGTATTATTACACTACAGGACAAAACTATAAATTAGAGAATTTGATTAGTATTTTTTTTTTTTATCTCTACTATTTGTAGATACTGTCAATTTATAGCGTGAAAATTGGGTAGCCCCAGGCTCCCAGTCTAGTTCTTATGTCAGTAAAATTATTTAGTTGTAAAGATATTAGATTGTCAGTCGTTCCTTCGAAAGCCCCGTCTAAATCAGCCCACTAGTTGCGAAGATATCTTAGTTTAATATTTTCCAATATGGCGGCCAATGTGGCCGCTTCGTTTTGAAATTTTTTGTTTATAGTCCAAAAGTGGTCGAGTTTGGGCTCGTTTTATAGGGGCTCTTTTCAGGGTCACGAATATCTATATTACAATAGTCACAATATGGCCCCCTATTTGATGTTTTCCAAATTAATAAAATTTTATAGTTATTTTGCTGTAAAAATATATTTTATGTCCGAAAAATTCAGATTAGATGTTAAGTTTGTAGTATATTTTTAGCTTTATGTTACGGTGTGAATTAAAATGTTCCAGATTTTTTATAAGTATTTTTAAAATGAGTTTTAGATTTTGTGTAAAATATTGAAAATTATTTGCTTCGAAATTTGCCAATAGAGAATTCTGATTTTTATAACATTGTTTCAGTACTATGTAAGCTTTAATTTGGATATGAGAAAACTATGTGTCACAGATCGTTTTATTTAATTATAGATTTTTGAAGTTTTATGAATTTTTCAATTTTGAATAACTTTGTAATGACTTATCTTTTTCCAGGTCTCGAAACGGATTCCGGCTCCTCTCGTCAACCTCCACCGGTAAGTATTTTTTGATTTTTCAAAATGGCCGCTGATCTTTGACCTCGTGGCACGTGGTCTTTGTTTTTCTGGCCAATTTCTTGGCCGTTTTTGGCCCAAAAAATCCAAATTTAGTGTCACGCTGTAGGGCTCGGCGAGCCCGACAGGATAGTAGTCAAAAATTGGGGGGTCACAGCGACTAATCGCGCGGCGTGCGCGATCAAAGTCGCAAAAACTAGAGTAGGACTGTTGGAAAAGTATATTATGGGCAGAGTGAATTCCAGTGGCAGTTGCCCTGCTTTAGGGTTCACAATT
>JAOCNA010000001.1:10189717-10200579 GCA_026546675.1 Papilio helenus
TTAGTTGCACAACTAAAAATCGAGTAGTGTGCGCACCTCCATATAAACTCATAGGAATCAAAGCGAGACTAAATAGTAGTGCGATAGTTTAGTCGAAGGTGCGCGCTGTAACAGTAACGTCATATATCTACGATACTAACACGATGTGTCCAATTTATTGTTCTTGTAGAAGGATTTACGCTTCACTGAGTGTAAAGGGGTTGTATGGAGTAAATGACGTAGTTGTTACCGCAGACCGGAAACTATCCTGGCAACAGGTTGTAATGTTGTTTACACCAAGTTAGGAAAGGATTTCATTGCAATTACTAAAATAGGAAAGGGTATTGCTCTAATCATTCTCTTGTATAAAATCATCTTATAATTTTCCTAAACAATTCTTACAATAAAATCTAAGAGGAAATAAAATAAATTATTTAAATATTTTATTCAAAAGAATAAATGTTAAATCCAGAATTTATCATAAACTTTATCTCAAACATCCTTAACGGTGATCATAAAAATACACTGAATTGATTTCGCGAGACCTCGGATAAATTTTATTGCACAACGGTAAATATAAGGGAGACGACCCGATGCAAATACACGCAACCAACAACCAACAAAAAACATTTTTTTCCAAAACACTTGGTAGTTACTATAATTCTATCCCATTAAAAAAACTTATATTAATCTTACTTTAATTATTTTTGTCTATTACAGATATTATAAAAGCTGTTGTTTTCAAAACATCGATTTGATTCATCTCAAATCGATATTTATCATGTGTTAAACTCACGTGTATATTATGCGGGTGCAACTCCAGCCGTAGCCGGGGCGCGGGCACAGGGGCTTGCATGACGACACGTACGCTCTCTATCGGAGCAGAGTGACAACTGACCAGCAGTACTAGTCCCAGAATACCGGAAGCGAAAGCCCTAGCGGTATAGGGTTGCACCTGTCGTGTTACATTATATGGGGGCCTTTGTATCAATTTGTTAAGTGATTTGTCGATTGTCTTACTAGATTAAATCTAGACCTAATTAGTCTTACTAAAATTCCTAACCGCTTTATGCAATAAGTTGGAGAAATATAAAGAAATTTAATAAGAACATCAAGCATTTCTTCTTAAATGGCGGCAGTCTAACTTAAGTATAAGAAAAACAACCGTGGAAGGCCGTTGTACTTACATGTAACTTGTACGTCGTAACTTTACTATGCCTTATCAACTTAATTGACCAATGATAAGTTTAGTAAACAGACAAAACTAGTGATAAGGAATAGTGGGACATCAATATTTATTGACATATTTTTGAACGCGCTCGGTCGTGGTAGATTACTACTAGTTCTAATAATTTAGTAGAATCACTAAATTCTGAACATAAGCTCGTACTAATAGTCTAGAAAAACCTATGGATTGTTAAATAAACTAACTTTGATATTCATCCAACTATATTTAAAGCCTACATTTACGAGAAACACATTGTTCCATATAAGATCTTCTAAAACAATTAATACGGAAATTCCCGATATTATTAGAGTAAATGATTCATAAATTGTCGCCTTTATACACATCTTATATCCTATAAACTGTTTTCTGCGGAATTCAACAGATAAAAAACGAAATTTAATGAACATTGTCGGTAAAAGTGGTCATCCGTGACGTCACGCTGCATCTCCAAGGAAATGCAAAAAGTGTAACCGGACGGAGAGAATGCATACCAAGATAGCCGGAGTCTGGATACCAAAGTTGTTTTGCAGTCGTACAACATATAGAAACTTTTACTCTTGTATGCTCAGGCTTTTTATCGAGCGCAAAAATAACTTTGTGAAAGTAGAAAAAGTAATATCACCATCCAAGGTCTATGTTAGAAAGAAATGTTAATTTCCGATGTTTGTGTTGAGAAGCATTTCACATCATTAACTGCGCTTAATATAACGGGATATGTTTATAAGAAAAAACAATGTCGGTGCTATTTAATGGTAAATTGAGTAATGTAACTTTATTTTGTCGCTCATACATATTAGAAATATTTTAAAAAGCGCAGCCCTAGCTACAATATTTTGAAACGAGTATGAAAAAAGAATATATAATGAAATAGGTCGTCCAAATTCTTTCAAAATAATTTAAAACACGAATTTTATTTCCCATTTCACATCTATAATTAAAAAGATTTTAAATCGTACTATCAATTTGTTTAACTCACAATTTTGTTTATTTTACATTTGATTTCATAACCGTAAAGTTAATATTGCCGGGAACTTCTATTAACATTAACCTATATTTTGGTGACATCTGAACTTAATAGCGATATTAATTATGTAATTTACAACATAAGATAGGAGCGAGAACTATTCATTTTTTTATGTTTATATCAGTGTCAATAAACTTTAATTTTGTACCAAATTATCTAAATTGATTTTCCGATGACCGGCGACACGCACGCGCCCTTTGCGCAGAGTTTGTTGTGTTAGTGTCACATGTTGCAAACAGATGGCGCTTTCTTAAAAAACATATATCTGTGTCAAAGGGTTGTAATTTTTGGTATCGATATCTATTTTCAATATTACTTTACAATTTCTATTATCAGTTATTTTTGTAAAATAGTCGTAGATAATATAGCGTTTAACTAAAGATTTTTATGAGCCTTTTCTTTAGATCATGCATTGGTTTTTAGGCAGTCCATCATTTTGTATCTCAGATACAACTGTGTGAAATGTGCGTTTAGTGCTTACCAAATTGATTTAAATTATGACGAAATATTCCGTTACATTAGCTACTGCTTCGAGGAAATATGCAGATAGTCAAGTTTAGATGTAGAGCAATTTGCAAGGGTCAACTCGTGCACCATATCGTATCTATTAGCAACGTAATCACGCTTTAAGACGACTAGTGATGTTCTGCACGGGAGGTTAAAGTGTTACAGTATCGATATTATAATTTCTGTAACATCGATATATTTTATCGCACGCATTTTCTTGTCTTTTGTGTATTAGTGGTTTAGAAAAAGGTTTTCTACAAAAAGCGTTGATTTTGAAAAATATGAAGATCAATAAATCGTTTCTAATCGAGTAACAGTTTTAATGATTTGTGTATTTCTCGATAGATGATGTTTACATCACTAGCTATCTCGTCGTGTCTGACGCCGGCGCCGTCATGCTGTGCATTCAATGATCAATGCACTTTATAATTTATGTCAACGTAATAAGGATATAATTTGTTTAACAAGCGTAAAATTACTTAGCAACAATGTAACTCTTATTTCAAGGAAATAAGGTTCAATCTATAATTTCACAGTGATGTTTACAATTTGTTTAACCTTAAGTTATGGGAGTTAAATATCAGATGATGTCTATGAGCGTGTTATGTTGAAGTTCAAAATGGTTTATTGAAGTAATAGAATGAGTTTATATGTTTCTTTAGCTTCGACATGTTTTTAAATGTTTTCTTTTGTTATATGTAATTTTTATGAATGATTGATTTTTAATGTTGAGAGAAACTTGATAACTCAATGTAACATTTCAGTTTTTATCTTGTAAATAACAGGTAAATACTAAATATGCTATTTTGAATAAAACTGTTCATACCATGATGTAGAACTTATTTTTAGGTACCTCTGTAATTTGAATGTAACAAGCACGCGACAGTAATTGGCCGTAATCAACGTTTCCGCACGTACTCTACAATTTTCCGTCAATTTGCACAATAATGCCTTCCTAATTTACATAACATTAACATGTTACTACCGGTATTTTCAATATTGTACCTTTAAAAATACTCTGAAGGACCTTTTGATGGCCCTAAGTGGTCAATCACTAATTAACATGGTGCTGGCCGCCAAGAAAGCAATAGACGAAAATTGTATTAAAAAGAAAAAAGAACAAAATTTGAATGCAGAGATAAATGTGAAGCGAGCGATGTAACAACAATTTTATAAATTTCTGTAAATAGAGTGTTTTTTTGATCAATAACTAAAGAAGAATTTACTACTGTACCAGTTTACATTTATTCACTAAGTGTAACATTGAGGGTCTTAATTAAAAACTTAATTAAAGCTATATGGAATTTCTCTGACTTTTTACTCAAATTAATGATGTATCCATGATGTATCATTAATTGTTGGTGTGCAACGTGTATCTAATCAAAGGCAATTAGTTGTTTTAAATCACGGCGGATGAACAAATTAAGGGAATATGTCTGTCTGTGTGTGCTCTATGCTATAATAAGCTGGTACAAACGACACAGCTTCCCATTTCCTAATTTCCTGCCGCGTCACACCCCATTCACCCAATTTACGAGAACAGCCCGCCCGCGTCCGGCGGCCATCTTGAATTTGACAATCAATTGTCAAATATTTTGCGGCTTTCAATCGATGAATTTTGAACTGATAATTGAAATTGCATTTGTTACTACAATTAACCTAGACAGAAATAAACTGAATGAAAAATACGGTCAGTTTTAGTTCAAAGGGTAAGGCGATTTAAATTAATTAACAAAATAGGAAGGATTCACTCAATATTAGCATTGACGCATATTGAAACGGTAAACAAAAAGTCAAAGGAGAATTCTACAAATGCCACCATGCTTGTAGGTCGTATGTACTCTGTCGGCCATGTCAAAGTTGCCATGACGCGTGCTCCATAAAACTCTATAAATAGACAACGACAAATGTTTTAGATTAGGTCAGGATTTTAATGTAAGCCATTTAAACACCTGGTAGTAACAATAAAAACGAGAAAAGGGTTGCTTAATGATTTGTTTTGAATAGTCACATGTGACACTCTGTTTTAAATGATTTGACAGGGAATTAAGTATATTTTTAAACTGCAGTTAACCCTTAGATACTTCGGTCATTTTCGACCCTTATGTTGTAACATAGATCGATAGGCCGTTAACCCATACATCTCCTTTAAACATAACGTAAAGAATACAATATCATCTTTCTTTCTTAATGACTTTTACCAGGCAGCAACTACGCAGATATTAAGAATTTACATAGAGTATTTTTTTTCTTTCTTCAGCAAAGTTAACACTAATAAACAAATCTAACACCATCTGGTGACGGGAGCAGTGACTTAAAGGGAAGGATAACCAAAAAGGTTAAAACAAGGAGTGGAACAAAAACGCTAGAGCACGGGTTGTAGAGGCACGCGCGGAGGCCAGGTGCGCGCGCAGGATGCGGCTTTGATCGTGCGCGTCATGTAAGCGCGGGAAATGGTTTTTGTCACATTTTGAGGTTATGTCTTTGTGTGCGCTTTATTTTTAGACAATTAGAATTAAATAACCTTAGAACTTTATGTATGCCACAGAACTAACTGATGCTATCGCCGAAGATAAGCTCTATTTGTACCAATAAAATATGTTATTCACGAAATTATTTTAGAAACAATCAACCACTTTTCGACATGACGCCATTTTTAATAGCAACAAGTCAGTTTACGATAAATATTAATTAAACTATCATGATATTTTAAGAAGAATACAGCAGTAAGTTAACCTAACAGCATACTGTAAATTAACACAAACAGTTAATTTAATGCAGCTGTGTTTGAGGTTATAATTTGACAACGCGCGTTAATTGCGCGCCAACATTGACCTCTACAAATACGGGTGGCAGCGGCGGCTGGCGGGTGAATTACTGACCATCGAGGCGGTAGCAGACTCGGTTATTTGTGACTTCATGTTGATTTATAATTGTAATGACATTTGTTTTGTTTTCTTTGGCCAATCATAACAGATCTTAAAAAAAAATCTTAATATTTTGTAAGATTTATTTCCTAAATAACACAGATCTTTTAAATGTTAACAAAACAACACAAGCTTTTACCTCATTTGGATTTTAAAACAAACACTCAAAGAGAGCAGGTGATACACTCGAGAGCAAAGTTAACGAGCACAGAAGCGGGTAACAAGGACTCCTTATTCTGTCGAATGGTATACAAGCCACCCACTTAGAATGCTAATACCGATGTTTTTGTTTTAAATTCGTATCAAAATGGAGAACCAGTTCATTAACTTTATACTTCGAAAATATCTGGTCTTCATGTTAAATATTGCTTGTTTAATGAAACAAAACAAAACACAAGTGAATAATTTCTAGGTTATAAAATACAATAAAACATTATAAGAGACGTTGGATTATTACAATATCGGTCCTTCGGTCAATTAACCTAATAATTATGTAGAATTAAGGAACAGTACTGTTGTATAAGGTTCTAATTAACCTCCGACAATATGATAACATGGCAGCATAAAGTACGTCTGTTCGTTTACTAAGAAGGGATCTTTATCTGGGTTTTATTTAAAAACCTTTGTTTCAATAGTATAACATTACTTTGTACATCTATACTAATATTATAAAGAGGAATGATTTGTATTTTATATTTTTATATGTATTGAAATAACTCTGTCAAGCACAAATAAAATGACGCGACAGACGCCATATTTGTAACAGAAAAAGTTAACTAAGTCAAGGCAGTTGCTATACGCAATCCGATATTAAAATTAATATTTTCATAAAGGCACAAAGGTTACTATGCTGGAGTAATTTGAGATTTGTAATTGAATCGTTAAAGACGCGGCGTGTCAGAGCAACAGTATCACATTGCAAAAAGAAAGTCTAAAATTGTTTAAGACGTTATTCAGATATAGTGAAACATAAAAACTTGATAAGTACGTAATTACTATTATTCTACTATGTTTACATTCACAATAATACTTTCTAAGGCATGAGATGGAATTTAGAACCAGAAATAATCACAGCCAATAGATATTTGCCATTTATCTGCGTAAAACAAATATGTATGTTAAAACAGTTTCAAGGGTTTTAAGGGGAAAGGCATTAAAATTAACACTTTCCTCACAACAGTGTATGCGGTAGTTTTATGGCAAAGTTGTTAATTACAAACTAAAATTGTGCGTGAAACGGAATCATAAACTAAAGGGCATAAAATTGAAATATCGCCCATTAAATGATTCGCTTTACTATAATATTGAAACTGGAGGTTTTGAGTAGTGATGAATCGAAATATAAATTAAACGCAATGAAGATTGACATTATAACAAAACACATTTTGTCTCTTCTCGCCACGAGATGGCGCGTACTCGAACAATATCGAATGTTTTATAAACTTTTTAAGAAATTCGAGCCACATGTTACGACAGATTACCAATAATAAAAACTTAAATTTTATATCTTCAAGTAGAAAGCTTAACGTTATATCAGATCGAAAATCAATTAAACCGTTATCTAACAATAGTTTTATCTACAAACTATTATAAAATAGAAAGCTCATCATTCATTCACAAATGATCTGGAACGAATGAAAGTGTTAGATTTTATTTAGTTACGGAGTCTGTGGTACATTACAGCCCCTAACAGCTGTCGACATTTAAGGGTCCTATAAATATATTAAGAGTGGGTCCGCACGTGCTCAGTAATGGAAAGTTAACATCAAGAAGTTGTAGCTGGAGTACATTACTTTAGGATGTACTTATTGCATTTAATGTGAACCATATGCTCGTATTTTTGCTATAGATGGTAAGGCATTTAGCTTTAAAACATTAAATTTTATTAGGTTTAAAAAATCATTTCGTCATTCATGCTTATGTACTAACTACATGTTTTCCAAAACATCTCCATCTAAAAGAAATTGTACTATAGGCATTTAAGTAAAGAAAAGTTGTACATGAATAACACAAAGCATTCTGATATGTAGCTACGAGTATATTAATGTCATTATGATCACTGCGTCGTTCAACTTCATGAAATTGTAAATTTTGTATTGCAATTATATCACATTTGCGTCAGAAAAGCCTCATTACTCTCAACGTTTAAGCACTCACAGTGTCATGTTAAGTTACGAGTAAGTAATAATTGAGTGAACGATATTAAGCTACCACATTAAGTTTAGAGCCCGTGGGTGAGACGTGGGCGATGTTATGTGCATTCGTAAAATTTAATCATTACCTAAATTCCACTACAAATTTAGTGTTGTTATTAAATTTATTAACGTTGTATTGTCGATATGATTACGTTAATATTAAGTTAGGGATTAGGAATTGATATGAATTACAGTTTATAAAATACTAACTGTTGCTCGCGACTTCGCCCGCGTGAAATTAAAAAATATAGTCTATGTTACTCACGGATATATTACCATTGTAACGGTAAAAGAATTTTTAAAATCGGCCTAGTGGTTTTTGAGCTATTCTGATACATACATATAAATAAATATAGAGGAGGCGTTCATATTATGTGTTGCCACTTATAAAGGTAATCTATAAAAATATATGCAATTTGTTTAAGTACAATATACTCTTGGAGCTTAGTGTTTGATGTTTTTATCAATTTGTTGTTACATGTTTTACTTGCACTTGAACAACAACCGGAGTCCGGTTTTAGTCGGAGAGTCGACATTCCGGGCGCGCAGTCACCGAGACGTACTCACCCTTTTTGTATACAAAACTCATTGCTTTATTTAAATATAGTATTTACAAACTGGATACTTTGATCTACGACTCATTTTATCAAAGAATCATAAATAAATAAATCCGAAAAAGATTATTTGAATTCATTAAAAAACTTGCTACAAAACAAAAAACATGCGATAATTTCCGAACATATCTTGAAAAATCAAAAAAATGTATATTGATTTCAATAAAAAGGCATTACAAAATGATTAAGTACAGGTCGTATAAAATTTTACCTAAAATAAAATTAGTTCATTGTCAGTGAATGTAAAAATAACCTTGTCACTAAATATGTCCTGAAATCGTTAAACCTGCTTCATAAATTACTAGCTGTCGCCCGCGACTCCGTCCGCACCATAATAATCTGTAGATAAGTAATAAACATCCATCCATCTAAACTTTCGCATATAATATTGCAATGAAGAAGTAATTAAAAAACTTCTCAAGAGAATCTATTACCTGCAATTAAATTTTCTTGTCTTAACAATTGAAGGGCGATTTATTTTTAGAAACAATTAGTGTGCTATTTGCCCAGTAGGGGGCAGCAATCGCAGTTTCCACGCGATCTCACAATTTGTGGCTCAATACAAGAAGGGCAGGCGCACAGTTAATGCTAAGCAATTACAGATATAAACTTATAATAAAATGCATGAGACATATAGACAAAATGTTTTGATAAGTAAAGACTATGAATAAAGATTTATGTAAAAATGTTAATTGATTTAATTCATTCGTGGATTAAAATATTCGCACTGTTTCGCCATGTGCATTTTCTAATACCGAAATTGACACATGTATATTTAATTATGGGCTGAAAATTACATTACACCCAAGTACATAAAATAAACCCACCACATATTTAAACTCTTAACACTACAACATAAGTTAGGAATATAAATTTCTTTGAGGTTTATAGTATAGCGCCCGCTTAGCTTTCAGTGGTGTGTGCACTCTTTCATCACTGGTCAGCAGTGCGGCAGCCGAAAAGGAAATGGTAATTGCGAGCTCTAATATGTTATGTGTACCGAGAATTACAAGCCGTGGAAGTTTTCTCACGGCTCTTTCTATAAATTTAAAGAAATTAGACTAAAACTTGTTAACACGTTGACTAAAATTTTCCACTCTTATGCGTTGATGTCGTCTTTAATCAAAACCTGTATAAAATATCTAACCTGATAGCAAAGTTCTTATCCAACTGACTTATAATTTTATATAATCAAAGTGAACTTAACAGATCAAATTGGTAAAAAGAACAAATACTACGCTTTACGATTGTAAAAAGTTGCGGTATTACTGAGAAATCTGCGGTTTGCACTCGATGCGGAAATTCGCCTGTAACTTACAGCTTAAACTTAATGTACTTGTCTAACTTCTTGATAATCTAACCGCAACTTCATTTGTATTAAAAGCAAGTCCAAGACAAGGTCATATATAGTAAATAATCGGATCCCGCTTACCTAATATTAAAGCACTTTGAGATAGTCGTAGATTGGGATTCCAAGAATGAGAGTTTGTAAGAATGTCATTTGTCAATAATTTCGAATGGCAACATTTAAAGGTAAGTGACCTTTGACCTTTGCAGTCACAGGAGACGTTTTGCTACACTGTAAAAAGGAAAGTTGCACTGTTTAAGCATGGGATTATGTTATATGCTTAGTTTAAGATTGAGTTTATTAACCACGTAGTACCAATGATATTATTTTAGTAATAATTGTTGTATACAAAGACATGTGGGTTACATCAAGACCGTCTCCAGCCGATGACCAGAGAGGGAATTATTTCAAATAGTTACTTTTTAGATTGATTTGAGTTGCTTTTAGTCTTTTACTGCTAATGTTGATTTCTAAAACCCTTCAAAAATAATCGAGTCATTGATAACTAGAGTACTATTTGAGGATAAGTTTTATAAAACACAATCTTATTGGGAAATTCGCCGTCGTGACACTTAGCTTGTTTTAGCGTGAGTCACTTAATTTCCTTGTAAGTTACACTTATGTTACGTTTTGTAACATTAGCAACAACGGTAAAGACACTTTAGTATACATTTTCTACAGATCAACTTATAGTGGACCAATTAATTTGCACTAAAACTAAGAAATACATATCTATTAAGCTTATTACGAGGATCGTTGCCTATTTTACAATAAACTTCGATGCTTTATAAATAAACACGAGCCTTTCCAGAATTTCCACTCTTTATTTATCTCCATTAAATTATCACCTCGATTTTCCTATAGTTTATCTTTCTTATTTATTGGCCAATGCTACTGTGAAAGTATTGCTACAAGCCGGACTAACTTTGTCACTTAAGGTCGTTTTGTCGCGTAACTTAGTGACGTCATAGCGACAAATGTGCTAACATAAGTGCAGAGATATATTTATATTCCTCGTCTAATATAATATTATACTCAAT
>JAOCNA010000001.1:10210429-10228262 GCA_026546675.1 Papilio helenus
TTCATCCGATCATCGCATTAATTAATGCAAATGAAAATATTACAAATACTATACTGTGTGATATGCAGCCGTTAACGCGATATACATTAAGTGGGAATGTTGGGCTGTTAGCATAGCGACTAGGCTTTTGCATTAACTTTCACAGCGACTGACCTAACTTGATCCTGCGTTTCAATGGAGATACATTCTTTTAAAAGGTATTAAATAAGCGACTTATTGACCGGTACTAATCCGCCGATGATCAAAATAGGTCAATTAAACTATACATATTTCTGTAAGGTAAGAAAGGATGGACAAAAAACAACAGTTTTTTTCTTTGTTCTATTTTCTTTCATCTAAAAGCAGTTTAATATTGTTTACAACACACAATCAACGTACTAAGTTTGTTATTAATTATAAGCGGCTAGAGTCATCGGCGAAATCTAGTGTTTACTATATCATGTTTCTATGATATTTACGTCAAATTCTCAGATCACATAACCTAGTTTCGCAAAATATATCGCTATTTGCATCAACTACGGATGTCGCCGCCGCTGACCTTCCCCAGCGGTGGAAAATATCCTTCATCATGTCATTTCATCATGAAGATTTCCTCCCTAACCTGCTTACTGTTGCGAATATCATTTGATATCTGATGAAAATGTTCTCACGCTAAGAGCGGGCGCAAACCTTTGACTAAACTATGGCACAAATGTTGTGCGATTGTCGATTGTTTCGCAGACAACTCAACTATTTAGTTGCACAAGTAAAAATCGAGTAGTGTACGCACCTTCATATAAGCTCATAGGAATCAAAGCGAGACTAAACAGTTGTGCGATAGTTTAGTCAAATGTGTGAGCGCGCTCTAAGCATTCGAATAACTTTACTAAAGTGCAAGGTTCACGATAAATCACGACTTGTTTTAGTAATGTCAAAATCAATATTTTACCTACTTCTATTCTATAGTTAAACAGATTTAAAGTAAACCAAAAAGATGACAATTGATTGAAACTTCAGCAACAACGGAAGCGATGTCAGCATTCCCTTCAACCACATGTTCCTAAAACAAACAAAACCTTAATCTAACCGAGTTAATCGACAAACATTGGACCGAACGTAAACAATGAAAATATGTAAACTGGCGAACATTTGATCAAATAAGCCAACACAAATGGTCTCATAGTGCCACAGCTGGACAGCTTACGCAATAACCCGGAAGCCAGTAAAGGTTTATGTTGTTAAAATAAATTGACTTTTAAAATTCCCTGGCGACAGCAACGGAGGAACGTGGGCAGAAATGGTCCTATAAACAATTTGAAGAAAATTGTTGGGTTTATATTCGATTTTTATATAAAATTGATTTATTACGCCTACTATTGGATTACATTATCATCTAATATGAATGACAGCATATTCCAAAAAGCTGCAAAATACTTGCTGTTCCTGCAAAAACATGTATCAAGTTCAACTACTATTTAATGTTTACACATAATTAATTGTTATCGACTCATTAAGGTGACTTTGATGCAGTACTCAAGAGGTCACTATTGCGATAAACATATCTGATGTGAACGAATTATTCTGTATTACTATTATAATATTGTCACCTTACTAACATATAGGGTGACCACACATACAACTTGTGTCTGTGTAACATATCTCGTTAATATGATTGCAATTTTCCGCCACAGAGTAATTTATGTGAGCGTTGAGTTAACTACCGGTCATAGAGTCGTCGTGTCGGCCAGTACCGACACTACAAATTGCTCTAATACTCTGCCCTATTTGTGATATCTATGATTGTTCTTATCCTCTAAACTACATTCCTTTGCATAAGTACTCTCCTTCTTTGTCCTGCACAATGTGTTGGCCATCGATCTGTATTACAACATTGTGAAATAATACTTATCTTAATAAAATGCGCTCAAAGACGCTAAGTTGTTTCCCTTAATGATTAATTAAAGAATCTCAGTGCGATAAAAAAGGTTTTAAAAGGTTTGTAATTGTTTTTTTATGTCGCCTAACATTTACTTAACGTGTTTGTATGCCCATGAATGAATGCAGCCCTACGGCAATTGGACATATTTACAAATAGGGAACAAAGGGATGCACCGTACATTAGCGGAATCGATATCGAGCCAGACGATCGAGCAAACAAACAAACGCGCAGACGTGACGGTCGGAAGTGAGCGTCAGTGTGGACGAACCTGACCGTAATGTTGCTCTGACACATTCCTGACGCTAACGGCTCCTAATGCGGCTGATATGCATCAATAACTATCATTAAAATGCTGACTAAATAATGATGACTAAGTCTAAAGGTAAAGCGTCTTGTCAGCGATAAGCATGACGTTAAGAAGAATCTACCTCTAAGCATTTCATAGGATTATAATGCACTGAACACTTAATTAACAACTAATTAACGGGTCCCTGCCTTTAGTCTACTGTTTCATTATTAGGGGACGTGCCTAGTGTATATATGTAGTGTTTAAAGTCTAGACTTTCAGAATAGAAATAAAACGTGATGAATTATCATCACGTGTCAAAAAGTTGCTTTTTTCTATTTCCATTTGTGTAAAGAAAGGATGAGAGAAATTTCATTGAAAATCTTTACGATTACAATTTTAAGAATTGAACGCAGTGTGTTTAAATTAAAAACTAAAGTGGTGTCGGAAGCTGTTAGTAGACCGGAATGCGGGTAGCGCGGTGTAAGATAAACATTTGATTGATATTATCAACATTTCATTGAAGGCGCCATCTTAGTATCACTTAGAGCGCGCTCACAACTTTGAATGAACTATCGCACAACTGTTTAGTCTTGCTTTAATTCGTATGAGCTTATATGAAGGTGCGCACACTACTCGATTTTAAGTTGTGCAACTAAACTATACTTTAACTGCATGAAACACTCAAATATACTCTATTTCTCTTCCCGATCCATTTCTATTAAGCAACTAGCAGTGTTTGAATAAATTAAAAGTTACGCTCTAACTTCCTTGGCTTGCATAATTAGCGTACTATTGGTTATTACTTCCGCGGCTCGTTAACTTATTAAGTTATTGAAGAGTTTCTTTATGCTACATTAGATGATGCGTAAACGCATACTTATGTATTAAGTTTCCCTTTACTGAAAGATTTTACAACAAAAGTGATGTAAAAGTAACTTACGTATAGTCGGAAAATCGTTATATATTGCGAGAATAAGGACGCAGTTCTGTAAATAAAAATGTAATTAATTTATCTAAGGCTTCATAATAACAGTGGTAACCAGTTTAGCAAATTGTTGCGTGTAACCGCAGAATGTTTAATGTCGCAGGTGGCAGCCCTACACGACAAGGTTATAAATAAACCCCAAAGACCACGAAGGCTGCACCGCCATTGTGCTCGCCCCCCCCCCCCTTGCCCATGGTGAGACGTGCGAATACAGACCCACTTTAAACAATTTCAGGGCTGACAAATCTGAATCATAAATCTGATCACTACATCTTTCAACCGATAGGACATGAAACCATTATTACATGAACGATACAATATTTGAATATGGGATGATTTAATAAAAGTTAGCAAGCGAGAAAGTTGATTTATAGACTATTTTATTTTACTGCATATCGCTCTGTTACAAGTTAATTGCTTCATAACTTCTCCGCAGTATTTATTTCATGTATGTACATTTCTACAAATGTACATACATGAAATATCTATGTAGATAGAGATTGTTCGTATCAAGTTGTGGCAACCCTAAGTAAACGCGCGGTTTAATAATAAACGCATTGGAATGAGAGCTATTGAGTTACGTCGAGGCTTTTTGAACTTTTGTTTTATCGCGTCTTTGAGAGTTTTGAACCATTGCTGTGGCTTTGAATAGATTCACGATTTATGCCTGCGAAAAATATATCAATAAGGAATTGCTTTATACACGATCGAACAAGTTGAGATCGCTAAATAAGTTCATTAACCATTTATTACACTAAAGCAAGAAAACAGTAATCTAAGTCGTTGTAACATAAATAAATCGACAAGTCGAAGGTTATGTTTAAGAAAATAATAACAAATCAAATTAATAGCAATAACTGGTATTTATAATGATATTAAAACATCTGTCACCAGTTTATAATTCAGAGGACGACAAACGGAAGTCGCGAGTGTGGTCGCAAAAAATCTGCCAAAACTATCGACTGTCATACTAAATGATCGGCGACGTCCCTCGCATACAAACCCTTGGAAATTGGTAACCTGGCTGAGCTTTAAAGGATATTTAAATACAATGGTTCAGATTATATTTTACAGACTGACATCATCAAGCGAAAAGGATTTATTTACGAATGATCGTCGTCAACATGTCTGCTATATCTAAAATACTGTGGTAAATAGTGTGCACACGACTCGATTTTTAATTATGCAACTAAAGAATTGAATTGGCTGCGAAACAATCGACAATCGAACAACAGTTGTTTAGTCGTTTAGTCAAAGGTGTGCGCCCGCTCTTAATTGGGATTTGAATCAAAAGTAATTTTAGATTTCTATCAGACTTCTGTCAATAAACTATCAATATGCCTCTAATATGTTATTCAGTATACGAGACATCGTCGACCAACAATTATACCAAGACGCTCATCACAACACGCATCGCATACTAACATATATAATCTCGATGGTTACATATTTTTAACGTACACTGCTTCTTATATTAATATCGCTCCGACTTGCATTCGAATTGAACCAGTATTGTATTCGATAAAAACAAAACAATCGTGTTTATTATATTATTGATTCAACATGCGTGCGAATAAATATAAACTCTCTTATTGGAATTTCTAAAAACTTTAAAGGAATAGCGACTCTACCACTATTGTGATAAATACTATATTCGGTTAAGGTTTATTTTGTACTTGCGTTAAATGGGTTACAAACCTCTATGAATGTGACACCAAATCGCTTTTGCAGTTTGAACGATTTCTGAGTAAGAAATAACGACTTAAAGTTTTCTTTGACAAGATTTAACAATAGCTGTGGTTGAAGGAATAATTAAAATTGTTTGATAAAAACCTACATAATTTTAAAGTAACCACGTAGACGATTACTCTGAATAAAAGAGTGGTTTTAATGAAAAATTAACTACAAACAATGATAGGTTAAGAGTTATCTTTCAATCTGAAGAGCTCCACAATGCAAGTCGACAATGCAACAAGTTGCACATGTGAACTCAACCCAATTGAACTGGATTTCTCCGAGACGAACAACAAAAAAGTATACAAACACTCGGTTTATTTCTCACGGTACTAGCTATATAAAAATAGTGTCTGTTATTAACAATCCTTATAAGGATTCTTGATTAGAAATGCAATTAAAAATAAGATATTAATAAAGATTGTGTATTTATTTTTAAATCTCAATAAAAAGTAAGAAGAGAAACTAATTTTCTTAACGCGCATAAAGAAGCAATCTTTCTTAGTTCTTTATTTTAATAGTTAGAGCCTGTCACTTATGAATTTTTTTGTTACTCATGTTGTCTATGCACAAATTTCTCAAATTATGTATAAACTTCTTGGTAATCAAACAAAGAAGGGAAAAATGATGAAGGAAATGTGAAACTATGTAGATTAAAAATCGTTATTCTTTCAAAACCGTCGTTTTCGCAAAACACTCATTGCGTTGTACAATGAACGTAATTACACTTGGGAAATGTGATTTTTGTCTGAACGTCGCAATTCCAGTTATTAACTTTCCATACTTATACACAACTTGTATTTTTTATAATGAACTACGACATGTCATCTTCGAAAGCCATAATATGACGTAATGTTTAATGCATAATTCATCTAACAATATTTAGCGCGTTGGTTTGTAAATGGCAAATTGGAGCAATGATCGTGTAGGGCCAGAATAAGGAAGCCGGTAACTTCTCGATCTTAAGTGACGGCGAGCGAAGTTGATTCTTCTCAATTAACGGGTAATTGGTGCTCGGTAGCTAGGCGATGCGCCGCGGCCTTGCCTGCGCTCTGTGACGCATGCGAACGATTACTATAAAGTTAATTGTAATTGGGATAGAATTGGATGTTAACCGCTTTGGGAGTTTCCATTGTTTTTAAACGCTTCGGTTGTAATTATTTCGCATTTTTCGTTCCTTTAAAACAATAACCAATACCAGAAATTATAGACTTTTGTAATTCATTGACCAAATCTTAATTCGTGACATAATACGTTTATCAGTAGTCTCATGTCTCCTCTCTAACTATTCAAACAATGGAGAAGCGATAAGGCACGGATTGTTTACGGGTAATACAATACCAATGGACAATATATTGCAGTGCAATGTTTCTACAATTGCCTGTGACAATTGGAGTGCAAAGTTTGTACTTTAACGTGGTATGCTTAAAAAAACTCAAGTTTTTATTGTTATTGAGTTTTATTAAGATTTTGCGAAAAATATTCAGTTTGTGTTTATAATTCTTCGAGTTTAAATTGAAACGTGGGATTTTGATCTGACAACAATAGTAAGTCATCTAACCTATAAATATTATGACTATAAAAATAGTTTGAGATCGGCGAGATAGGTTTGTTGGTATGACACTCGGGACACCATTGTGCGGGATGGCACGTATGCCATTGTATGGGGTTCAATGGCCGATGCCACATAGATTATACGACGGTCGACACGTGCTTAACAATAAGGTTATTATTTCACAACCGTGTCCTATTTTATGGTAAACCATTTTAAATGTTAAATTCAGGTGCAAATCACAGCGTACAAGCATAACATGATACTGTCTTCGTTCGTCATTTTTTTTCTAAAAAATTAAAAACTGTTAAGAGAATTATGATTGCTTATTTTCAATTGCCACAGCAATTTTACTACTCTTTGTCACATTTATAAGTTAGTAGCCTTCTTAAGTTTGATTAAGAGACTTGAAGACGTATTTTTACTTGTATACGTTAGAAGTGACAAACTATTCCATTTTAATGACTACGACTTTTATAACCGATAGATAAATTAACTTCAGGCCACGCGGTGCAATGTTTTGAAATCGCTTTACTGCGTTTTAATACATCCCATAAAACATGTTGGAGTTGGAAAAAGAACTATTATTATCATCGTACTATCTTCGTTTTATCGGACGACAAACGGACAAACAGACTATTAACAACTCTACGCACCCACACGTACTAATTTATGTACAAACAAAACCCACACACTGTTACGTTTATTTTTTTATTTGTTTGACCCAAGGTAACAATTTCAAGTGGACCTAACTCTTTATGACATTTAAATATAAGATACAAAATGTTGCCATATTAAATTTGCCGCCAATTTTAGCAAATGACAGCTATTTATTACATTTAGGTTAAATAGTAATAAATAATTCTGCCGCCATAATTTATCTAATCTATGGATCTGATAGCAGATAGTTGATCGCCATTATTCAAATGCGCGCATTTCCCGTTCCCGCCAAAACTAAAATGACACATCGATATTGGTAGAATAGGGCAAATAATCGATTCTTAATAAAAGAAATTGCGCCATCTTAGTGTTTATTTTTAAATCATTTACAAGACAGCTTCGACAACTACAATTATCTTATTTAAAAAATATAAAAATAGCAAAATGCATTGCATTAACAAATCGCTTGACGTGGTATTCATCAATGAAAATAAAACCTTAGTCTAACTACATAAAGTGCATTTTATACAATGTACTTAACAGAATTGTTAGTACGATCATTGATCACAAGAAATAATCTAATATCAGCCTTATCTACATTGCTTTACGTTTTATAATCGGTTTTTAGATTCAACAGCTCTATTCACATCCCGTAGTACGCGGCCGATGGTATCGCACGCGGCGGCGGAGCGTGGCGCCGTTTTCATTTACAACAATTGCCGAGCCCAGCTGCTGTAAACTATATTACCGGATTATTCATCAGATTGCACTAAAAATATACATATATTTAAATTGCAACTACTTGTAATCGCAAAATAACTTTATTAGATCAAAGGCTTCTGCTAAAAGTGGAACTGTAAAATTACGTTTATATGGACGGCGAGAATTTAAAAGCTCAGAAGAATTTTTAAGGTAAAACATATTTGAATTAAAGCCTATCTAAGTAAAGAAAACAATAGTTAGAGAAGTAATTTTTTATTTTACTACAAAGTTTTAAGATATTTGTTCCACATCTAGGGACCCTTATTTAAGTTAATGCTAACTTTATTATTTACAGGCAAGGTTTATTTATTTAGGATACCTTATATTAACTAACTAAACAGATTAACTGCATGCAGCTTATCTTCAGTTAACTCGAATCAAATGTTTTCTCAGTGGGGTTTAACCCATTTTATTGTTTGCAAGAAATTGTACAGTCACGCACAAAAAGATGTAACGAAATAAGTAAAAAAATTTTTTTCACAAAATGTCCAACAATTCACATGTTCGATTTATTTTTTACAATTCTATAATATCCACTATTATCTACTTTAATATGCTTAGTTTATTCAAATCTTTACCAATCAACCGAAACGATGTGAATATATACTGCAAATGCAAAACTTGTGAAAAACATCAAATAAGCAATGAGTAAATTCCTTTTATTTTGCATTTCTTTGTTTGTTCGTGCACATGGCAACTTCATACGTATTTCGTGCGCGACTGTACCCGGCAGCCGCTAACATTGCGATGTTATCTATCCGCGCGGCCTTGACGCCGGCCGGATGCTGCCGATAGCTACTAGCTTCTAGCTACTGGCTACTGTGGCTAGTGGCTACCCGAATACCAATGGATATCAAACGACTTATCGACAGCCAAACCGCTAAGGTTCTTTAGCGCCATTAAACATAGTTAATTTTTTAATTCTAAAAATGTAAATCAAAAAATTTACTAATCGATTTTAAAAGATATATGTCTGATATTTCTAGTTAAACGATTTCGCCAAAGTATAAAATAAGAAGTATTTAAGAAATACACAAGTCTTCTGCCATGTGAACTCATCACCGTGGAAGTGATCCATAAACATTATCGAATTTATATCGCTCGTTAAATTGAAATTAACATAAGTTTGCTTTTAAAAAGTGATTGCGACTTTCACTTGAGTGATTGAGTTTTGGTCAAGGGCAACGTCCGGCGTCGGAATGCTCCGGACCGCGGATGTGAACCCCGGACTATTTGAATGCAGCAAAAAATGTACGAAGTCACCGTATTTATTGCCGAATGTAATTACGATAAGCCACTTTTGGTTTATCGACCAACGGAAAAAACAGTTTTGGATGTACATTTTTTACGATGGGATTAATTCGGTGTTTTAAGTACGAGAAGTAATATTAAATCAACGTATTAATTATGTTTATAACATCAAGTGGAATTACTAAAGTGTGTTTTTCGATTTAAATGATTATTTGTAACTAGAATAAAAAAACAAGAAAAAAAATGTAACACAATAAAAACATAAAAAGCAGTGCTAGAAAACTAAAAAAATTACAATTTATAAACAGTTCTCTACCAAATTAATTCCTTCAAACTACGTAAATCAAGCAAACTACCGTGACAAACGCGCAATTATGGATGCCTCGAGTTTTTTGCGATTCTACTCACGCCACGTCGCGTGCGCCGTGAAGAATGCAGGTATTTACATTTACTAACTTTCCCCTGAATAGTATTTGTGTTAAATATTGTTAATTTCAATCATAACGTATTCGATAAATAAGGATATATGTCTTTGTTAGCGGCGGGTGAAGGCATCAAAGATGTTTAAATCATCACGTCGCAGATCTTCCATTTCATTAAAGTATCGGAATTTTCTAGAATGGATGTCGCAAATGCGAAGACATTGTGCCAATATTCAATAGGTTTAGCATGTGAAACTGCAAAAACAGTGGACGAATTCAAGTGTGTCAGTGCAAGTAGTAGTTTGCGCAATCACCTACTACCTAATTGGTTACTTATAAGAGGCGGAGTTTATCTTGTTGCAAGGAACACGACAATTTTTCTGAAAGTCAAACACCGCTGATTTCCTTAACTGTACTTATATCTGATATCGAATACACATAAAAAAGTAACCAGACTTCGAGTTATCGAACCTATATAACTGAATCGTGATCAAGTTGTAATTGGATCTGAAAGCACTAACGTCGACAATGTAATGTCGCAAGCGCCACCCACGGCCGGCGTGGGAGCCTCGCTAGCCAGGGTATTGTGCCCCGACCTGTTCTCACACAAACCTCCGCAAGACATCTTCTAGATCTTTCCACTAAGCAATTAGTCGTGAAGTCTGATCGAGACTGCCATTGAACAATTCTAAGCCGCGCATATGGAATAAGTGGAGTCTGATCGGCTAAACGCGTTAATGAAAGATGAGTTTAAAAATCGCAGCGGTGCACAAAACATACAGAATTGTCGATTTTCGTAACTATATTTATAACAATGTAAAATTATAACCTAAAATTGAACATATTCAAACGATTTGTTGGTCAAAATGAAATTTCTCATGGTGCTTGCATTTATAATTAACAGAGTAATTTGCAAACTAAGTTCATATCTTTGAGTTGCTTAATAAGTTCAGTGCTATTTACTGCCTTAACCGGTCATATTTTAGTAGTTAATCAAAACATGTAAGTGATTAAACTCAAAAACGACTTGTACAAACATCCCAAAATGCAGTAAACCTTAAAAAAGCTGTTTTAGGAAAAGATAAAATAGTCAACACACTGCATTCCTGATGAGAAGCGTCAAAGTTAAGATTCTTGGAAGCAATCCTAAGCAAACACGGGCGCGACAAAACTCAGCGTAAATGTGTTAAAAGGGAGCTAGACAGAGTTTATCAATTTACAGACGCTGGATAACTTATAAACGTGTTTTCAAGATGTTTTTTCTGTCGTATTGCTTTTTATTAAAGCAGTAATAAAGTTTTAGAAATAAACAGTAGAGAAATAAACTCAGAGAGTTCACAAAAATACATAGTCCCAGTAAAAGATAATTTGCACAAATAAACGCGTTAATAGCGTAATGGCGATAACCACTCAATCATCTGGGAATTACCGCAAAATATCTGTTTATGTTGGCGTAGCGAGGAATTAATCGAATGTACCAGAACATATCCACACGCAACACTATGTGTTAGATTATCGCCTAATAAACTAATCTTACTTCAATAGGAAATACCTTAACTTTTACGTGTAAACTAGGTCCAAAGTTAGTTATTAAAGCATGATGATTCAAAGCCTTAGGTAAATAGGTACTTAAGAAAGTAGTTCAGAGAATGAATCACTTTAGGTACCTACTCGTCTCCAGTTCTTTACCGCACGCTACAAGCAGCTAAGAAGCAAATAGTTGATTCATTGATACTTTTGTTTTGTCTTCACCACAATTTTACAATACATTGTTAATATGCAAAACAAGCAAACTAACGGCCATATAGTGTAACGAATCTTAAATACTGCTTAAGTGCCGCTTACAATCTGATAGACGTCAAAGTTTGAAAGGAATTTGAAGTGTAAGCGGGGCCTTATCATTTAAGACTGTTACATATTTAAGTGACGTTTCAGTATTCGGTCGTAGCATTTTTAGCTAAATAGACCTGTACAAGGATAAGGTTTATATTATTTTTAATTATTTAATAAGAGTTTTTGTTGCGTTAAACAGTTTTTGCTTGCCAAGTTTACGTTGAAATCAACAAAGAAGTTGAGAAAGAAACGAAGGCTACTGAACAAGAAATACTACGAATAATAAATAACATTGTAAATTATTTACTGATTTTTATAGCGCTATTATAATGAAAACAGTAGCCGAGTAAATTTGCGTGTGGGCCCCCAATTATATTATCCCAAGCACCATGAAATCGCTCACAATGGACTATAAACTAGAGGAGATTATAATCTAATTCTGTAAGCGAAACAAACAGTTCAGTCGACTTACCTTTTGCTGCACTTCAATCGCAATAAATTATACACAATTTAATCCCTTTTTAGGGGGCGTTCACTGAAAATAAACTCCATAGCACATCGCACACAAATCCAAGTTATACGTAAAGCACAGAACACGAGGTAAAGATCGATCGAAGCACGGATCTGCAGCGACGCGACACGATCGTCGCGCGCGGAGTTTCGTCGCGGAATGACGCATACCCGCTCCCGCGCTGCGCTGTAGCCTGCGCTTGCGCAGCTAAAGCGTCAAAATCGCTTTTTATTCATTAATCTCAATTAAAAACAAAAACATACCTGCTAGTATTATTAAGTTGATGTTAAATAGTCACTTCAAACCAAATAATAAATGGTTCAGTGTCATTTCTTCGTTTTATAAAAATATTACATTGTTGTGTTTAATTTAAAGCTCAGAAGACATAATAACTTAGCATAACCTATCAAGAAGAAACTCCAATATTAATTGGTTAGCTAATTTTTTTACTACTTTGTTTTGTATATATCTCTTTTATTACTTATTTAATTAGTTTTTTTAAAAAGGCAAAGAAAACGAATTTTAATGATCCAGTACGTAACGTTCGAGAATATTTTTTACATTGTTATTCGACCTTCGCACATTACTGCAAAAAATCCACGCCGATAATTTTAATGTGATATTCTTAAGCCAGTAATTTGCATACACTTATCTTTAGTACTAAATCATTTATTCGCTCTTGTATAGTGTAATAAAATAAGCTGGTATTACACTGCGCTTAGTAAAATAGACTTGTTTACTTTGGGAGCTCCGTTGGTTTTTGCACTCCGGTCCGTTGTCTATTGCGGTTTGCGGTACAATTGACTAAACAATTACTAAGGGAAAAGTTCGGCTTGTAACGTGTAAACCCAAATATTGATTTAAATGACGCGATTTTAAAACTGATTAATGCTGCAAAAGCAGGAGTTGCTTCTTATGAATTTTCTGGAAGGTGCCCTAGACCTGCATACTTTCTTTGCTAACACAACGACACAAAGTGGATCTTAAACTACGATACAAGAGAGCCTCAACACCCGCGCTCTGCTTGAAGCGCACAGATAAGATGATAGAGAACAATAAAATTTTATAATAATTTACATGTCAAATGTCACGTGCATTGTTGACTGTTTTTCAATGACTTATACAATAGATTCTGAACAAATAAACGAGTATATACTGAGCATTACCTTATTATTTTACCACAAAAGTAATAGAATTAAAATCGAAACGCCTTAAAATTTTAAGCACAGCAAAAAAAAGCTATTGTTGTACTGCATCGGTCTATATTATGATAATGCAACATAAAAGTGATTGAACTGTCCACCACAATCGTACAATTCAATACATAACATGTGTACGCACATTTGTATAAAACGTGTACCACGTTATCGTAATTACGCAAATGCAAACACGTGCTGCGCTGAAACAAGTCCCCTTCTGTGAGCACAATACATGTGATCGTTTAACATATAAAGCTTTGGTAGCAATGTGTGTTTATCTAATTCGAGATTTGGGTAAAAATTTACAATAGCTAGCAAGCGAATTTATCAGCAGGTGACAGGTGACCTTTTGTCACATGTCACATGTTTTTCACCGAAACTAGACATTAAGTAGCAATAGGCATCCGAGCTGTTCAAGCTTCGTTTAACGCAAAGATATCAACAAAATTATATTCTAGTGACTCGCTAGTTATTCATTTGTTAACAAACTGCAGTACATTAGTGAACTTAATTAAAAATCAATTGTATATATTGTTACATACAATGGTCTATGTGGACAGACCTTTTCACTTCAGTCTCGTGAATGTGCGCACGTGGCGCCCTCACGTTACATTGATTACGGATTGCAATTAAAACTTTTGTAGTTATACCATTACCGACCAATCAAATAAATGAAATAAGCGTAACTCAACTGTTATTCTAGTTGTGTAGAACAATTTTATAACCATTAAATTATAGTACTATTTTTATTCTCTGACCTAAAGAGTAGCTTTAAAATTCGATGTATCAACTTTCAATATACTTATATGCAGATGTGAGCTAAACTTCCGAGTTTAAATCGTACCTATTGTTTTCTCGTTAATATCGATATGATCTTGTTCCGGGACACGGTGCCCGAGCGCAGACGAAGCAACATTGCCGCGCCTATGACGTCACTGCACTACACATCCCGCAGGACTCGCTTCAATAATCACACTGTACATTAAAATACATTTTATTATTAACCATATTTAAACATAATATGAATTCAGTATTACATTTCAGTAAACGATTAGACCTTGCCATTATATTTAGGTAAAACTTGCTAAATCATTATACAGAAGTATAGGCGTAATCTGTGCAGTTAGGGAAAGGTTCTCGAAGGATTTATCGATGAAAGTGGAATGAATTAGAAAGTGGACATATCCAGAGCAGGCGAGTACTGTAACATTGTCATTTGCATAAACAATGTTACTGGCTGTAGTTAAATCTTGATTTTGTAATTGCCTCTTATTACCGTTGGTTGAAGCTACTTTATTTCCTACAACGTTAAGTGAAGAATATTCTACTTTAACAAACCGATTAGTGGCATTAAAACAGATGATCTAATTAGGTTTGTTCCGTATTTTTAAGAACCATCAATTAACATAGAACGTTTAAGTTGTTGCTCAAAATATTATAGTACTAGCTGTTGCTCGCGACTTCTCCCGCGTTGATTTAAAAAATAACAATAAATATAGCCTATGTTACTCACAGATAAATTACCTTTCTAATGGTGAAAGAATTTTTGAAATCAGCCCAGTAGTTTTTCCGTGAATCGAATACATACAAAAATCCAAAATTACAAATTTTTTTGCTGTTTATAAAACTCGTATTAGTATAGATATAGATAAATAACGTAGTGTACGTAGGACGAGGCAATGCCGCACGCTGGCCTTTCAACAAAAAACAATGGCGTGCGCATCGAGCGTGACGTCTTAATCACCCCAGCGCCATCTTGTTGTCTGCGCACGCGTCTCTCTTGACTACAGGCGCTTTGTTTGATTGTTGCCTGAAAAAGTTTAACTAGTACCGCAAAAACTTTATGATTTTAATCAACATGTAAAATATCAAATCTGTTATTATACCTCATTTAGCCGGTTTTGACTTTGATAAAAAATAATTAAACCTAATCTACAGAAGTAATAACAAAACTAACAGAGGTGATACTGATGCGTTTACCCTTTTGTCTAAAACTGTGTACACCCTAAAATCAATCCGGAACCCTGAAACGATTGCATTAAAGCGTACCGCCAACCGGAAGTTACATCGGAAACGACGCCATATTGCCATCCGCTTTGTAACTTGAACTTGCACCAAACGAAAATTAAGTGACGCAACGTTCCGATACACGACACGTAAATGTAAAAATGGCTGCCAAAGCTCTGGAACGTTTGAAATTTGAGAAGCAATTTTGATTTACCGCCTAATTACCGCCAATTAAGATAATTAAATTACCTAATATTTTATAATTTTCCTAGACGTAGCTACATATAACAGTAAAACCATCATGAGATGAAACATCGTAATATGTAAAAGTAATAAAATCCAATACATCAACTTTTTCAGTCGTAATTCTTAATCATATGTTTAATTTTATAATCTTTAAAATCTCTTCTCGTCACTCGGTGATCAGAAAAAAAATGAATGAAATCTACATATTCTTCTGGAATGCCACATCGTCTTTAGTAAACTTTCCACTTCACGTCTGATTTGATGCACGAGGCACATATTGCAAGTTTTAGTCGTTTCAAGGAGAATAGTCCTTTGTTCTGGTTCCACAGTACGTATTGTACTAGATCGGTGAGTCAAACGCTACACGCCACATGTGCCGACCCAGGGCTGGCCATAAGTTTGAATACTCAAAACGTTAACCAAATAACTATTTGTGTTTTGTAAGCGTGGTCTTGTCTTTCCGAAACCTTATTTCATATTTTCTAAAAGAGACCTTTCGAAACTATGTACGAAGTATGTATTTAATGTGCTCATATTTTCTTTCCATTCGTTTTGTGATAAAAAGGCGGAATAAAATTATACTTGTAAATTCTAAAAAAAAACTAAAGTCTACGCAGCCTATTCTCTTGTGGCTACTTGCCAACCCTAAGTGATATAAAATGTCAGGGAGATGATATCAACAAGATCGCAAACAACGAGCCGCCGGCGCCGCACCAGCTGCCTCACATTTGATATCAATTGGGTGTGAACTGTTGATAAAATCGATACAATCGAAGTCATATACTTCATCACTAAACAGTAGAGCCCAGTAACTATTTAGAAGGCTAAACAATAACTAAATTTAGATAAACTTGTGATTAAAAGATGTAGAAGAAGATTTATAAATAATTTTACCAGATAATTATAATATGGCTACAATTTCTTAAATGACCATCAGTTTTCTGTCGTTAGCTTTTGTTCCATATATTTTGTCACGTCTCCTTTGAAGGCTTCCTAATGGTTTTTTCTTCTTAAATACAGAACCTTCTCAACTTCTACAGTTGTATAAACTGTCAGTTTGCGTATTTAGCATAATCACGTCCAGTATTTTGCCAGTACGTGTCACCAGCATCAATTAGCCGTGGCTCTGTCGTTTTTCCGACGCCATGACTCAGTTCAACTTACGTGATGGAACAAAACACGATATCAACACATACGTAAATGACTCAGATATTGAAGTCATATTTGTTATTGTTTTTATGATGTAAGAAGTCTTGTTAAGAACATTGACTGTAGGTCTTCAACTGCAGCCGATTGATTTGGACGACGATTTATAAGTGGCATATCTCAGATTCGATGTATATTTTATGTGTTGCAACTGTTGTTCGATTGTCGATTGTTTCGCAGCAAATTCGACTGTTTAGTTGCACAACTAAAAATCGACTAGTGTGCGCACCTTCTTATAAGTATATAGGAATAAAAAGCGCGACTAAACAGTTGTACGATAGTTTAGTCAAAAGTATGCGCGCACTCTTAATATATCTATATTGACCAGGGCATTGACTGCCATTAACACTGAAAAGTATTACATTAATTATAATTACCTATTAATTACCAAATGACGGATCTCTTGATAACAAGATTACGAGTCAACGTTGCTATACGAAGTCTTCGGTCATAGCTGATCCCGCGATGTGTTCCCACGGCCACGGACCTGCTCGCAGCGTGGCCGCGCGTAAACACGCAAAAACTAGACACCACTCACGCCGCGCCGTACTAAATACGTACGAGTACAACTTGTTTGAGCACATGAATCAATAAACTTGGCACAATTTCATGATTATACTTCATTAGATGTACAATAAATTAATTACGAACATGTTTTCGTAGGAAAGTGGCACTTAGGACTTTAGGTGGTACTTATGCCTTCGTCTGGAACTCTTAGTTGCCTGAAATCAAGGTAGCCGCTGCTTCTTGTTGGTTGTATATAATTTATAGAACGCACATTAGTACACGAGGGCAGTGGTGTTAAGCGGCCTTGCGGGCAGCACATCCCGAGTC
Source organism: Papilio helenus (assembly GCA_026546675.1). NCBI lineage: Eukaryota > Metazoa > Arthropoda > Insecta > Lepidoptera > Papilionidae > Papilio > Papilio helenus. The sequence goes on from JAOCNA010000001.1 coordinate 10,227,839, forward strand.
TTTGGCCGCACGGGCCGGGGCGGTGCGACGGCCGCCGAGAGGAAATGCCCATTGCCGCGATGCCGTGACCCGTTAGCTAATAGATTTTAATTTTGAACGATTATTGCTTCGGTATACAAGGGTTCTGTACATTAAATGTATGAGTATATTCTTCTTTGATACAAATCGGAATGTATACTTGCTTATTTTATATTTTGTTACAGAGTTACGAAGTTGCCTACCTTAAAAATATAAGAACTAAAATATGTTCACGTATTGTTTGAATATTTGTTTATCGTTGCAGTTTTATTTCTATTTTTAGTTTATTTAAAAGTCGGAAATTCTAAGGAACCCAAAAACTGAATCAATAAATACGTCACATAATAAAGAAAAGGGCGACGAATGGAAATTAAAACTAAATGATTCCCGGAACGGTTAATATTAG
>JAOCNA010000001.1:10241690-10257517 GCA_026546675.1 Papilio helenus
CTCCTTCCACTCTCTCAACAAATGTCCCACCAACTCCTTGTATTCCGTAACCACCTGCTTTGTCCCTGAAAATAATATATTTTACAATATGATAAATTATTAACGGGCTAAACTTCAAGAAGTGTTTGTGTCATATTCACCATTGGAACAGCAATCTTTTTCTAACTTAATACAGATTTTGTTGTAGTAAAAGGTATAAGCAGGAATTAGATAGCTGCCATATTTGCAGTTGTGCTGCATATTTAAACTGTAGCCTATTCTAGCATGTGTTTAAAACTTAACAGATTATATTTATTATTATTAACAGATGACATAGTTGGAAGCGACATACATGGGTTCACCTGTAGCTATGTAGCCTTGTATCTGCTCATCATCAATTTCACCAAACACAACATTGGTCTTTTCAGTAAATTTAACTATTTCATCAAAAGATTTAACAACAACTCCGGTGTAAACAGTGTGTGTTCTACCTGACAGTCTAAAAAAGGAAAATACTTTATAATATTATGTACAAAATGTAATTCTAATATGAGAGTAGTGTTTAAGCTTGCCGTTTTAACATCTGAAATGCTTCCCGCTCTGATGTTGGTTTACCAAACAATTCACCGTCTAAGGTGACCATCGTATCAGCGCCTATAACAACATCAGGTTTGTGAGACTGATTATTTAGTCTATCGTCAACTTCAAGCACTTTCTGTAAGGCAGTTTCCTCAACAAACTCTGAAAAAGTGGCAAAGCTTTTCGGGTCCAAATTTTCCTCAAAAAGTGATGGACACAAACTGACTTTAAGGCCCTAAAATTTGATGGAAATATTTTTACTTGTTCATCCATAAGATCTCTTCTAAGTATAAAATATACTAGGAAAAATGTATATTTTTATAGGTTATCTTACAATGTTTTCAATTAGTTCTTTCCTCCTCGGAGACCCACTGGCCAATATAATATTTTTTTGTTTGAGAATATGCATCACAGGTTCTAACATTGTACAACCAGGGTCAGATAATATGACCTACAAAATAACACGAAAAACAAAATATAACGGAAGAGGAAGTACGGAAGGAAATAAATCTGTCAGTCTGACAGTGACAGCAAAAATGAAAAGCTTGTGCAGATTTAAATCCAATAAAATATTTATACACTGTCAGTAAATAGTAGCAGTTTTCTCTAAAATTATCAATTTTGAATGATTTACTTGTCGTCTTTCAATATTTGAATAACAACTTTTTATAAGTCTAGATATTTCTTTATCTGTTTAAATTGTATTTATTATCTATAAATCGAGATGCTTGTATATAACTATAATCTGTGGTCACAGTTACTCTTTGCCACGCTGTTGTCTGTCTCCTCGATTCGGCTTCTTTCCGTTTTTAGTTTGTATTTATTCGTAATACTTAACATTAATTACTTTTAATAGCTAACGTTAAGGATATTTTGGTAATGGATAAATAATATATTAAAAATGAAGTCCGTTGTGGCTTACGTGCGCAGTCTCCTTGGTTGGTGCGACACTGAACAATCGTTGAGAACAAACTTGAAACGAGACAGGTATGGATATGACATTTCTTGTTTACAACGTTAACAATTCGTTAAAAAATGGCGGTAAAGCTTTTGAGTTTCAGATAAACGTGGATAAAAATAAAACCACAACATGTACAAAGTACCGTTACGGCTTGCTTCGAAGTTTTGGATGTCGGTACAATTTTATTGTTGTTATGAATGTATATATGTTGCACAGGAGTAACCTTACATTGATTGCAGGACGGATGGGGATTCCTCGTCTGATGATGATTTGCCCTCATTAAAAAGGTTCAGACAACTGAGGAAGACAAATTTTCCAGATGTCACGTCAAAATACGGTAAAACATTTGGCAATTATTTATTTAATGTTCATTAAAATCAGTCTTTTAACAATTTGTATGTTACAGACGTTTCAGATATAATGAGTGTTAAGCCAACAAAGAATGTAAGATATGTACCCATTCAGTTAGAACCTGGTCACCCCAGTACATCAACACCTAATGTGTTGCCTGTTAAAACACCAAACCGGTACAGATTAGTATCGGATATATCTGGAGAAACCAATAAAAATGGTTCAACATATTTATTGAAACCTAAAGTTAACAGCCCTGTGCGACAGGTGGTGCAAGCTGTAATAGATGATGATGATGATGAAGAAGATCCAAAGGTGAGCTATAAAATAAATACAACTTGCCATGTTTTAGTAAAAACACTACACATTGCATTTTATTCTCAAAGTATCCAATATCCAATATCTTTAACATACCAAAGCATGTTTATTTTTACTATAGTATAGAAATTCAAAGATATGAGTAAAGTCAACCTGCAGTGGGCCAGTGTTGCCTAGTTAAATTGAACTTAGGGTAGTCTCCAAGCCATATGAGAGGAAGTGTAGTGAGCTGATGATGGCATATTAATATTATGATGTATTTTTCATCAGTTATGCAATCTGTTTGTTGAATTTAATTCATATTATGTTTGTTTTAGGTATCTTGGATTGAAAATAAACCAGATAACAAAAATACAGTGTACATTAATTTAGAGGAAGATGAAATAGACAAAGAAGATGATGTTATTCTGGTCAGAGAAGTATCTCCACAACCAGCAAAGCAATACAGATATGTGCTATCTAATAGTGAGGAACCTGAGTCCAGAAGTAATAAACAGTACTACAGGCTTACAAAGCTCAAAGAAAAGGAGGAAAAAACATCACCGAAAAGCCACAACTTGAAAACATATGGCGGCATTAACAAAGCTTACAAGAAAGTTACTCCTCTACCCAATTGGATGCAGAAACAAAATCCCAATCTCTCGCCGAAAAGAAGTAGATTCACAAACTTGAATGGAAACGGTAGATCAATGCTGTCTGAAGTTTTTAACTTGCATGAGAAACGTAATTATCAAGAATTAATAAAGCGCGTTGCGAGCGGCACTTCACCTTTCACTTTTAATAAACCCGTGGACATAATAAATTTAGCAGAAGAAACTGCATCATTCCGCAACACTTTGAAATCACAGAAACGTTCATTGAATGAATTAATTTTAGTGGAAAAAGATCTAAATATAAACAAGGAGAGTGAGGATTCACAAGAATATGACCCTATTACTGTGGCATCACTTAATCTGACAGATTCTGATGTTGAAGTTGTACCCTCCGAGTGCTCAACTACCTCCTCAACGAAAATAGCACCCGTTAATTCATTGCGTGACTCTTTACACGGCAAAGATATCGCAGCCAAAGACTGGCTATCTAATTTAAATGATAAATATAAAAAAAGAAAAGAATACACTAACCAAAAATTAGAAAATGCCCGTCGGGAGTCCGATATCATATCCAAAGTAAACCATGAACAAAGTATAGCACTAATAGCTAATAAGTTTAAACATGAATTGAGTCTACCGGAGAGTTTGATAGAGGAAGTTCCCGCGACTCCAGAGTTTCCTAAATTGAGTCCGGAAGAGGAGCAACTGGTCAAAAAGGCATTAGGTCCAGGGCCATTGGACCAGGTGTTCGTGCAGAAATTCCGTATGAGTATCCGCAGGTGAGTTCTAATTTGAACATATTCCTTTCTCCACTTTTATAAGGAATTATTAATGATTTATATAAACAATTTTGTTTTTCAATTTAAAGGCGAGATCTACAAACATTGTCCGGTCTGAACTGGCTGAACGATGAGGTGATCAACTTCTACATGGAGCTGATAACTGAGCGCAGCGAGCAGCGCCCCGACCTGCCCAAGATACACCACTTCAACACCTTCTTCTATCCCAAGCTGATGCGGCAGGGACAAGCCGCATTGCAGCGATGGACTAAGAAGGTAATTGCCACTAGAGAAATTTTATACAAAGGAGAAATTATAACAAACCAATTCAATTTACCTTCAAAAGGTATTACCAGGAAGAGAAACAAGTTAAACATCTTCATTTATTACATTAGTGAAATTTGTTTACGATTTTGTTGTTTTTTTTATATAAGAAAAGGGAGCAAACGAGCGGCGGAAACACAGATGTGCTCAACGACTTGATTCTTGCTTTAGTTTTAATCTAAATAGAAGCAGATTAAGATGTGCAAGTATTTGCAGGTGGACATATTCTCGAAAGACATAATCCTGGTGCCGGTGCACCTGGGCGTGCACTGGTGCCTGAGCGTGGTGGACCTGCGCGCGCGCCGCATCGTCTACCTCGACAGCATGGGCGGCTCCAACCAGCCCTGCCTGGACGCGCTGCTGCAGTACCTGCGCGACGAGCACCGCGACAAGAAGGGACAGCCCTTCGACGATAAAGACTGGAAGACTGAGAACTTAAAGGTATGCATTTAGTTTTTGAACTTTTGGACAATTCGCATGATCTAGATCTGTTCAGCCATTCTGTATTTATTATTTCTTCACCAGTGACTCGACCGGCTTGGAATTAAAAAATGCAAAAGTAACTAATGTGTTCTTCCAGACTATGCTCTGACATCTATACCAAATTTCATTAAATATTTGAATGGTTATTTATGTTTATTGTAAAAGCACGATTGTTTGTTTGCAGAACATCCCGCAGCAGATGAACGGCAGCGACTGCGGCATGTTCGCGTGCACGTTCGCGGAGTTCGCGAGCCGCGACGCGCGCTTCAGCTTCGCGCAGGCGCACATGCCCTACCTGCGCCGCAAGGCCGCGCTCGAGATACTGCGCGCGCGCCTGCTTCTCTGACTCTGACTCTGTGCTGTGCCGTGCCGTGCCGTGCCGCGTGTGCCGTGTGTGCAAGTGATTGTGAACAGTGAATATATCTAAACTCAAATCAATATTGCTGTATAATAAAATCACAAACTTTCATAGTTACAATCCCTGTAGAAATGCTTCTTTATTACACATAAATTTCAACAGTTTTCAAATATTGTATTGTTTAAAAGTCCAATCAATCAAATTACATTAACTGGTTTGCTTACAAGAATAACCGAAAAAATATCAGTGTCAGTCTCTTACAAACAAGAATAAAATTAAACAAACAACATTGGTCGTATCAAAGGGAGACAATATCAAATTTAAACTTTCTACACCATATGTATCATAAATAATTATTCTGTAGACATATCAATTAAGTTTCTGTTTGACAAACTAAGAGGAAATAATAAATTCCATCAATTTCTGTTATCAATAATAGTGTTATTTACTTTGTGTTAATTTATTATAGTTTACTGATTACATACATTTAATTCTAATACTGCTTATCACTAAAACATGCATTCAAATTAATTACAATTAAAATTTCAATACTTAAGATTTCTTCAAACATTATAACTTATGCAAACCTGAGTTTGTTCAAAATTGTTTCCAAAACTAAATTTCTATGTATGGATCTCTTGGAAAAAATAGTTGGAATGTGTCAACTCACTGTAATAGACTCGCAGATCATTTCAAGCATAAAATAATATGTAACTGTACAATCAGGGCTCTTCACAGTGTTCCACTTACAAAAACAAATATTTTGTTCCTTGCAACGAGGCAAACCGCGTCCCTTGCAAATAAGCAATTAGCAATGAGTTGTGTATCATGGGTTAATAATAAAAAGCCATTCGCTGTGTACCACTGACCAAACTCTTTAACACTTAAAAACTATAGAGAGTATCAATGTATAGAAAATGTTTAAACTACATGCTTTTAAAGTGGAACACCGTAAGATAGTACATTCAAATTAAACAGAGAATGATTTCTTGACCATGAAAACCCATAATTAAATTGTTTATTTTTTTCCTGGCCCTTGTATTTAATAAATGTTCATGAACAAATTTTTAAATGAAACAATTTGTAAATAGTAGTTAGGATTATAGGAATATTGTCATTGAGGTGGCTTTTTAAATCAAAAGCCCCTTAAATTTAGCTAATAACAATGATAAGAATTTCTCTTAAATCCATAAATCTTTAATTTGTTTCAATATTGTCATATTTTAATTTTTTTTTCTAAGTTTGTATTTATTAGACTGTTAAAGAAATACTAATTTGTATCTCTATACAAAATTAGAAATGTTGAATATACATTTGTGTCCATAAATACATATTACATAGTTTAATTTTAATTTACCTTATATTACGAATTAAAAATAAAACACCATTTGCGTATTATTTTCAAGGTGAACTATAAATTCCAAACAAGAATGTAAAATAATTATACTTTTTGAGTACAAAATTATGGACCCATTTGTCTTTTGATTGCTAAAGTTTTTACAATTTGACAGAATATTTGTGATACCTAAAAACTGTAATTAACACAGTTCTCAAAGAAAACGGTTATTACTTAAAATCTTTATGGCATGCATGCATTACTAATATTTAACAGACCTCCCAAAAGAAGGCATTTTTCTTTTTGTATTATATTTATATTTTCTGAATTATAATAAAAATATCTCAATTTAAGTTTTTTTTCGTCATTGACTAAATTTGTCCAAGAGTTATGCATATTTTTTCATTTTCCTATGAACAGATTTTTTTATATGGAAAGTATTTTTATTTCGATTTTTACAGTATAAGTTCTAAGGTTCTATTCTCATTTGAAAAGGAAATTAATAACTGTTGTACAGTAGCTGCTGGTAGCCAACTTTGCATTTCAAGTTATTAAGTTAAACTATTGTGGTAAAAGTGTATGAAACTTAAATATTAAGTGGTATGTAAAGTAATTCAGTAGCAATTAATTTAAATAAATTATAAATATTTTCACTAAATCTCTTTCCACATGTCGTATGTATTTTTTTTCCTTGTATTTTGTAAGTTTATGACAAAATCCACTGTCGCTGTAATTCCATACAACGACCGTTGATTTTAGTAATGAAAAATAATAAATGTCATGTTTTGTAAATACTTTTTTGTTACAATAAACTTTAATACTTACAAAATATTTTTTTTTGTATTATTTTAACTGAAACAATTTAACTATTATGACTAACAACGCATAATTCAATACTGGTAGAGACCAAAATTTCAGAAAAATACGCTCACAAACAACATTAGCAATCCATTTCACAATTTTACTCGTATATTAAAATTTCTACTGCATACGGTTCTTCAATAGTCGGCTAATCTTCTTTATTGTAGATTTTCTCGTTCTAAATATACAATGAAAGTCTACCTTAATTTCTAATCCGCGCTTAAATGTAAGTAATGCGTAAAGAATGAGAGTAGAAGTTAATCGCTGAGTCTGATGAGGCGCAGCTTGCCCGCCTGCAGCAGCACCACGCCCGAGTCGTTGTCGCCGCCGCAGTAGCGCGACGACGAGAACACGGAGATCAGCTTGCCGCGCAAGTTGCACTGCCAATAATACCAAGCTGTTGAATAGCTCGAATATTAGTAGCTACAGTATCAGTGGGCAGTCACCATGAAGCCGTTCTGGTGCAGCTCGTGCGCGCGCACCACGTGCGTGAGCGAGTTGGCGGCGAGGAAGCGGTCGAGCGCGCGCTGGTCGAACACGTGCCCCGTGCCGCGCCGCGCGTTCACCGCGAACCCCTCGTTGGCCGACAGCTCCATGGCCAGCGATGCCGTTATCTTATTGGCTCTGAACACATCACAATCTCTGCTTAAGTATTCAATCTCAAATTTGAAATGCCTACTTGCGGTGAAGAAACTATTCAAACGAAATAAAAGATGAACAGTGAAGTTATGAGATGTGGTAGTAACTTGACGGGGTCATTCCAGAGCAGCTCCCAGGCCATGTGGCTCTGCGCGGCGGGGCGCGGCAGCGGCACGGGCACGCGCAGGATGGCCGACACGCGCGGACACACCCACGGCGGCGGGATGCCCCCGTGGCAGCAGAACACCTGTGGTGCAGAACGCCAACGCAACAGTACTTAGAGTACCTTACAAAACTAACAGCAGCTCGTTGCTGTTTGAAGAAAGTATAGTTTTTGTAAAAATATATGAAGTCCGTTTGTTTAGTAAAGAACGAGATAACCTTCTCGTCGACGACGGCGGCGAGCGGCAGCACGTCGAACACGTTGTTGATGGCGTTCCAGATCTTGATGCCGTCTACCTCGCCGAACTTTGTCGTGCACTCGCTGAAAATCAACTCAAAGCATAACTAAGAAAGCAATCTTAGTTCCATTTCGTTTCCAAATAATTAAGTTAAGTTCTAATTTAAAAGTAACAAATTAAGGAGGACTTAAACAATTTCATCATCACTCATCATGTTAACAGACATTTAAGTACGTCGATAGTGCGTTTCGTACGTATAAAATGTGAACATGGTCTGTATGTCCCGAGTCTCGTGGTTGCCGCGCACGAGGTGCAGCGCGCGCGGGCGCTGCAGCTTGGCGGCCAGCAGGTAGGCCAGCAGCTCCACGCCCCACGCGCCGCGGTCCACGAAGTCGCCCAGGAAGAGCAGCCCCGCCGGCAGCAGCGCCGCGCCCGCCGGCCACAGCCGCGCCTCCATCGCCAGCAGCGCCGGCAGGTTGCCGTGCAGGTCGCCTGCGCAGACAATGCTCTCAAATTATAACAATAATGTGCAAACCAGCTGAGACCACCAGTTATTATTGACTCGTAATTCAAAGAAGCACAAATTATCCTCCGCTTCATTCCCATTCTCAGCGAGATCGTTCCACTTTACTTCGCAATAGTCCGTGCAAAGATTGATCACTAAAAACTTGGTTCTTCGATTAAAACTTAACCGATAGCATAAATAGGAGAGTCGAGTCGCAGCAGACGCGGCTCCGCGGCGCAGATGGCCTGCACCGACTCCGACAGCTTGAGAACGGCCGCGCCCAGCGCCGCCAGCTCCGACTGCTGCGCCCACGTGTACGCCGGCTTCACCTGCAGTGCAACCACAAAACTTGCTATGCATTAGGTTGCAGTCGATGCTAAGAAAACAAAAGTGCAAGCAACGTACCAGTTTGGGCGTATTGATGTCGGAGGCGAAGTAGTGCACCGCGGCGAGCGTCTCCGCCGGGCTAGAGTCCGCCGCCAGCACCTCCAGCGACGTCGACGACAACGACAGCAGCTTGATGGTAGACGCGCTCACCGCCTCCTCTGCAACCGCCACGCTTTGTCAGTACAACTACCTTTGTCAGTACACAGGTATTCTCCGGTACGACCGCAGCTAAGGTGGAGGTGACTGACCCTCGAAGCAGTCGAGGCGCAGCACGGCGGGCGGCGTGTCGCGCTCGAGGCGCACCACGCACGAGGCCAGCGCGTACTGCTCGCGGCCGCGCCGCCAGCTCGAGCTGTCCCGCGCCTCCAGCTTCTCCACCTTGGCTTTCGACGGCCGCACCTCGCTCGCCGGCTCTATAGCTTGACATATATTTTTTTGATATTTAGTATATCTACCAAAATAATATAGAAATATTAAGTTACAATATATTGTTGAACATCTTGACTTACCAAAATGTGTCGTACTTTTGACGGATGCTGTTTTCGCCATGCAGTCTCGTTCCCTGAAAATGAATATTAGGTAGGTTCTCTTTGACAAACCCTCTCTGAGAACACGAATGTTTTGGCAAAGTAACGAGTGCTCACTGCAGGTCGATGACGTATCCGAGCAGGCTGCGGGGCGCGCGCAGCAGCGAGCTGGTGCCGCGCAGGCGCAGCTCGCGCACCGCGCGCAGGAACTCCGCCAGCGGCAGCGGGCTGCTGGCCTGCAGGCCCAGCTGTCTGCATGCCGACACACACCACGCTCAAGTTGACTAAACATTACTATGAATGTATGTATGAATATGAAGCACTAGGGGGTGGGCAGCGAGTGAGCACATTAGAGTTAATGTCGGTACTTGTAGCAGAGGTCGACGTCGCGCACGACGCTGAGCGCGTCGGTGGAGAGCTGCCTCGTGGCGCGCGCCGCCGCCACCAGCTCCTTCACCTCCACCTGCTGCAGCTTCTGATCGCGGTCGCCGTCGTAGTACCTGGACAAAGCTAACTGTAAAAAAAGTCAACTGGTAAGCTGCTGGATTGTTGCCGCAGCGGACTACTCATGCCGATTATACCTGAAGATGTACCGGCAGCGTATCTCGGCGGGCAGGCCGCTGTGCTGGGTGACGGGCTCGGTGGCGGCGCTCCACAGCGCCAGCTCCGGGAACGACAGCCCTCCGCGGTTGCTCACGTCTGCTGCCCTTTAGATATTATTGAGTGATTAGAATCATAAAGTGATAGAAACTTGAAATTCAGGCGTATAGGGTGCATACGTTCAATTCTATTAGAGTATCGATCTCCGGTGTTTGAGGCACTACCTGAAAAGATTGTTGCAGATGGTGCGGTGCCAGCCGATGTCCAGCATGAGCTGCGAAAAGGTGTGCTGGCTCATGTACAGCGCGGGGAAGTTCAGCGTCACGAATTCGCGGAACAGACGCATCTGGTCTGTGGATAGGAAAACTGATAACGATTTATTTATTTTACAAGAAAACTTTCTTGTTTAAAATATTTTGTATAGTAAGACCTTCTTTGGTATAGTTGGCGGCGGCGAGCAGCTGTGCGCCCCCCGCTCCACCCGCACCCGCCGCGCCCGCCGCCTCCTCAGCACACACCAGCACGCTCTCCTCGCCCACCTCTATTAGCTGTCCCTTGTCCATATCCTGGAACAAGCGAATCGAAACGTACAAATGAGAGACAAAAATAGAGAGAATAGTTTCTTAAAGGACGCACGGGTACAAAGACCACTAACCGCTAGGTCTGCCTCCTTGAGCGGCTCGCCGGTGAGCATCGTGGCTAGCAACAGCAGCTCGGGCGAGCGCAGCGCGCAGTGCGCCTGCAGTCGCCCCAGTTCTGACTCGCCCACCCATTGCAGGCGGAACCGCACGCTCTGCAATACGCGGACTTTAACATCGCCGTCTTTCTCTATTCTAAAATCTAAAAATTTCAAATACCCAGGTGACTTTAAATGCAAATATATCCAATTAGGCCAATAAAGCCCAAACTCACCGGTTTCACTTTCAATCGTTTCTTGGCATCAGCTCTGATGGTGAGTTTGTATACCGCGTGGTAGACGCAGGGCGCGGGATGCGCCGGCAGCCACACCTTGCTCACGCGCAGCGGGGATAGCTGCGCCCCGCTCTCCATGCCGAACATCTGCACAAAATCTCCACGTACTGCCTCACTCAGAATGGGTCACTCGGGAAGACCCTTAGTGTACGTTTCTCATATTAATTGTACCACCACCAGTTCAAGGAGAACATGACCAGAAGTTACTGTATTATGAATCCACTAATTTCGAAAAGAAGTATATGGTTCGAATCCATGTGGAATAGCCCTAAATAAAAAGATAAGGTGAAAAGCAAGTACCTCAAACAGTAACTTATATGCTGACATTTTCCATGAATTTTTCTCTGATTTAATTGATGGTATCCAATATTCGCCACTGGTCTCTTTTAATAACAGAAAAGATTTGTCGGATGTACAGTAAACCAGTAGAGAGACCACATCCTGCAACTCCCTGTAATGTTTAAACATGTTTACTATGAATTTCTTGAAATTTATTAATCTGTAAGACGTTTTAAACGTAACTTTTGATTAATATTAGACGTAATGCATGCATGCATGACGATGCGTATCTAACAGTTATAGCAAAAGTACAGAAATCGTACTGCGGTTTCAAAAGAATGTTTAAAAAAGCATTTCTAGTACTTTAAGGTTTAACTTAATTTAATTGTGTTATTTTGTAAATTTCGTTCTACTTCAAATGGTAAACTGTTCTAATATTTGTTTTTAGCGCCACCTAATATCGAAATCTAAAAACATTTATTAAACTTTACATTGTGACATCTATTAATCAAAAACAATAACAATTTTTTGACGTTTATCACAGTGTATCAAACTTTTTACAAGCTTTTATTTAGCATTTTGTGTTTTGAACGTTACAGATATAACGAGGATATGCATATTTTCTACAATGAGAACTCAAGTGGAACAATTAAAATTATTGCTACATTTTACAGATCTACAAGAGCCACCCCTTTTATTTAAATCATACGAGATAAACTTTATGTTCGCTTTTCAAGAAATAAAGGAGGATCCATTAATTATGAAGCATTTGTAAAGTATTGATCTTTACGTTTGTATATAGTTTGGCGCCTAGATATATTTACTATGTGACGTAGTGATCACGCCACCTTTTCAGAGCACTTAGCCTTTTCTGATTGGTGGATGTCCCCACCCCCAAGCGAAAGTAGGATATTCAACATGTCTAGGGTTGCAATAAGGGTACTACGCTTAAATCGATTTTGAATCGAATACATTATTTAAAAAATAACAAATAAAAGTCTCGTAATTTTTAAATCCTAGTTTCAATAACATTTTGAGATAAAATAACTCCAAGTTTATAAAGTTTAAACATAGTGGATGTGTAAATCTTTAAATTTAGCTTGAGGACTAAATCGATTTTTCATTGATTTGACAGAACCATATATTGGTACAACACTAACTAATAGACAGTTCGAATTTGCAGTTTGCAGACGTTTACCCTCTGATAGTGTTTACTTTCAGTTTATTTCGAAAATCAGTGATAATTTATAAGTGGAATATATCTAATCAACACAAGAAGAAATCAGGATAAAGGTATGCTCTCTTTATTTGTTTTATTTTATGTCGTAGGCTCAAATTTACGATAAAAAAGAATCTCTGATAACCTATTGCGGTTAAATTATTATGCGAAATATTTTTCTTTTAATATTCAAGACAAAGTATATTATCGTTTTTATAAAACAATTAAATATAAAAATAGCTTTTTAAATTGTACTATGATACTAAAAATCAATTCGCTAATGTCGCCGGATTTCAATTAAAAATAACTGCGGTAACCATATGCTCTTTCGTGATTTATTTAATGCTTTAATTAAAACTTATTAGTGTAAAAACTGAAACTAAGATTTTAAATCTTATCACATATAACAATTTACCAAAAGGTGGGCTCTTTGTGCAGTATAAACTTACAGCTTCCCATTTTATTTAACTTTTCTATATGTAACACAATGTGATGAGTTCTTTGTGGAATCAAATAGATGTATTTCTTTGTTTTCATTGTCCATTAATTGTGATAATCTAAGCTTCATCTATGTTTTACAAAATTAAAAGTACCCAACCCAATTTAAGTGTAAATTAATTATTACATAATGTTATTATCATTTACATTATGTGACAAATGTATGTTGTGTTTTTTTTAAACTTATTAGTCCTACAATTGCTGAAATGTTCTTTAAACACAGATTACAGTAGTTTGTTTACAAATGTTTCTGTAGTTTTATCTTATTACTTAAAAACAACTTTAAAAAAATTGAACAAGCATTTAGTTGTTTCATAACCAAATAGAGGTAAACTGTTGTATACTGTACATCAGAAAATGAAAATCTTGGGACCTTGATATTTAGTTTCCGCTGCCAAACATTCATATAAAAATATCACTGATCTCTTTGTGAAACTAAAATAACATGTTTTTCTTAGTATTGTGATTAAAATCCATTGTCAAGTAATTCATGTCTTAACCTACCTGAATTTTTAAACAATACTGTAACTAATGTTAATATAAAAATGTCTTTTAAGAGGGAAAAAATAACAAATAACTGCTATAAAGATATAGCCTAGGGTTCAGAATATCTGTATTTACTCCAAAACCTACTGCAAGATATTTGGCATTAAGTATTTGGAGTGTTGTAGTACTATAATGGACTTAGTGACAGTATTGAGAATCTAACTTGCCATGTGCTGGGTGGTTTTGCAATTAGGTCAACCATCGGTGAAGTTTTGTAATGCGCCATACGTAATGTCTAGTTGACTTTGTAATGGACACTTTATCATAATGTTTGGATAACTTTGGTTATGGTATATTGAAACCTTTTACAGAAAGATTTTATTGTGCACCTCTCTGGCTTTCTCCGTCTGCCAGTTGCTTTGTATATTCTTTTTCGTTATATGTTTGTTAATAATAAAAATTAAGGTGACAATATTAACATTGAGAGCAACAGATAAAGTAAATTAATTTGAAGACCTTGAATTAAAAATTCCTTGAGATAATTTAAAAATAACAGGTTCGACATATTGAGATATCAACCATAATGAATATTTAATGGAGCAAATAAATGTAATACATTAATTCGATTTTGAGACAGAAAATGTAGTTTTCTTTAACATGCCAAAAAAAAAAAATAGTTGAAACAGAGTGGGCTTGTTCTAGTTTTGATCAAAATAAATTTCGTAATGTAGATTCGCAAGTCGCGGAAATTATACTGTTTTAATAATTTCAAGCACTTTAACTTATTGGTATTAGCAGTTAAAGTAATAGTGGAACGATCTTAGTTTCAATTTAATAAGACTGATAAAATATGTTATATTGTAGAATTATAGTAATATTCGTTCTTAATCTAAAACATTTAAAATAATTTCAAAATACTTGGAAATCGAATTTCATCGCAAGTCCGTAAAATCGACATGTAAAATTAGTGCTGTGGCATTTGGGTACCTTTTCCTTTGTTAGCTCTACCCACTCGACATTTAGGCACGTTAAAATAATACGACCACGACGAGCAGGGTTCATGCCACTTTTCGTTTTGTAACATGTGCAGCTCTGACGTCAGATGTTGCTCAGCAGTTTCTTTAATGAATACTGTATTATTAATTCTGACACTATATACTGTAAACGTTTCTTCAAACTCCTCTACTGTCGTTATTTTTAACTCTGGCACTAGTGGCAAAGGTTGTGGTGGTGGTTTGGGTCTATTGCCTTTGACAAATAATTCAGCGATGACGGACCTGAAAATAAATGTTTTTTATATGTAAAATGACTTTTACGTACAATTAGAAGAGGCAAAAAGATTTGACCGAGTCATACCTATGTGGATCTATTATTTTTATGTTTTCTTTAAATTGTTCCTCTCGTTTTTGCTTATACTTTTGGTATTCATTGTTTAATAGAACACATTTTTTTCGTTCTGGAATGCCATGAATATTTTTTTCATGTTCTAAAATGTATTGTGGTACTCCGATATGTTCAATGATACGGGGTCGTCCAATCTCTTCAGGCTTTCGATAAACTTCGTACACAGGTTCGCAGTAACATCTTTGTTTGAGTCTTCCTGGAAGAGTCCAGGGCTCGCCTCTAACTGTTGCTGGCTTTTTTACCTGAGCGTCTTGCAATATTGATTTAATTTCATTTTTTTCTCGTACTTTTTCATGTAAATTCATAACCATGTCTACAGGTTGCCGCTGTATTCTTTGGCCAATGGCTATTATTTCATCTTCTCTTACCTTTACCCATTTTTCCCAGTTGAGTAAATCTCGATCGGGTTGAACATACTTTTTTGCAAATTGATGCATTATTGTACTTATCCGTATATTCAATATTATGTATGTATATTGTATTTTGTTTAAGGTATTTTAGTCACATTCTCAACGAAACGTCATATTCGATTTTGGAAATGTTTTAAAAATTAGACGTCAGCGAAACATTTCTTTGTCAATGATATTGTTTCTCCGTAGATATATTGTAATTAAAATATACAATAAACTCCTAAAATGTTCTCGCAATAATCTCATTTTATACATTTAAAAAATCCTATGTAAAAAAATACCGAAACATAATATAATTTAAATAAACTTCGAAGAATAAATGTTTTCTGCATGGAAGTAATATGTGCTATACTGCCACAAGGATATTGTGGCACCTTTTTGACATTGACAGGAGGGCGCCTCTGAGCTTTTAGGGTTACCAGCAAGGTGATATTTCCACATTAAAGGGCAATTCTTTCCTTTTGTAAACAAAAACGCAAATTGTTAATGAAGTATTTGTATCTTACAATGTAACTAGGAAATGATCTTGACATTGTTTGTCGGGGAGAAAACTCTATAGTTAAAGAACTTTTGTAGCA
>JAOCNA010000001.1:10257617-10268693 GCA_026546675.1 Papilio helenus
ACGTCGGCGTGGTAACGAGGTGCAAAGTCCATACCGCGCCGCGCCGTGTGCCACCAGGATCATTGTGTCTCGCCGCACTGACACACATGTCTAGGGTTGTCAGTTAGAAGTTGTCTGTAAAACAGATTAAAGATATTGTACAACCGCAGGTTTTCATTGTCTTGCCCCTATACAACATATATTTTTATATCACATCGATGTGAATTTTAAAAATATAAATCTAGATGAAAAAAAAAATCAATTGGATGGATTAACATTTATTTTCTCTCCAAGCAAAGATCTATGAGTTTCAACAAAACTTTATTTACTTAAATATGTGATATTCCGAATAATTTTAATAGTCAAGTTGTGAAGCTAGTCATTTAATCATAGAAATGTTTTGTACAACCCTAGTAGTGATGTTATGTTTGTAAGCGTTAAATTGGGTTATTTATCGATAAGGATTTATATGAGCAATTTGTTTAGCCGCTGAATGGAGTGATTTGTCAATGCTTTTCCACTATTGAATGATTCAATCGCTTCTCGTATACTTTTACCACGTCATTGCTTTACTCTCGCATTGTGATATATCACTATTTGTATATTAATGTTCTTTTTGTTTTATTTATTATCTGTTGTTAGTAGACGGCAATACTAGCTATTCGTCTCAAGGTTCCTTGTTTAAACGAGATTAGTTCTTGAAATTTTAATTCCAGGTCTTGGTAATCGCTGAAAAGATTTCTAGAATGATGTATGACGAAACATTTACTGTCAGAGTAAATATATCTTTTGGACGTTTTGTTAATTATTTCATTCACGCTCATTTGCTTGTAGTGTTTAAAATGGCTTTTGTGTATTAATTAATGACTCATCAAGACTTTAATCTGCGTGTCGCAGTACATCATAAATGTTATATTAAGAGAGTTTACCATAATGAGGTTAAAACTCATTAAAACCTTTTTAGTTTGAAGTATTGCATGTGTATCGTATAAATACACTGAGGTTAATTAATGACTCCCAGCTTTTTAGTTATATTTATCTTTTAATTTTTATTTCTTCTCAACTTAAGATTGAGCAGTCATTGTAACTGGTTGCCTAAACCCGGATGTTTACTTACATAGTAAGTTTCCATGGCGGGTGTGATAACATTTCGGCCCCGTCTACCTCGGCGTATCAGGTCGGGTTAGAGGCCGCGCCGGCTCCGGACCCTTGATAAGCTATCTGACCCTCAGATAGACAAGTCTGAAGTTCAATGGCAACGCTGCAATCGAACATGAAAGTTCCAAAGTCTCCTGATAGGCGCTATGTGTTTTTAAACCGGCTGCTTCAATGGAAACTGATTATGTTATGACAGTGAACTTTCGCTAATAATTTAAACTCATTCAATCGATGTAGAACTGCTAAGTTGTGCCAACTTCGATAAGTTATGAGTGGAGGTGTACCTGTAGCGTAGACCTAGAAAGAGATGGATGGATTGCGTGAAGGATACATAGTCAAGAAGGGAGTGATGACTGAGATGATGAATGATACAGATCTATTTCCATCATCAGTGGCGGACAAAAATCTGTTGCGCCAACCCTACTGGAGAGAGGATAAGGGGGGAAGATGATGATTATGAATCAAGCATGTCACAATAACATTTACTGTCTTATTCAGTTGTTAATTGGGTAGACCTTTAGTGTATTCTTAAATGATTGGTTTCATGAATTAGCCAGGGATATGTTATATAACTAATGTGACGGTAGTTTCTAGTAATGTTGCCATTTATTTCATTCGCAATACGGTGTATGTAGTCCACTGTAACGGTCGGTGTATTCCCGTACTTTGGACCTGGAGCGACGGCGGCGGACGTCCATTATCCCACGGCAGGCGTCTTCCGCCACGCGCTCCTTGCCCCGACGATACAACGGAGATGATGTCATAGATCAAACGGTTGTTAATAAGTTCCGCTTCTATAAACTTACTTTTGCATATGGAATCGTCTCTGATTTACTATAGTTTTGTAGTTTAGTCTGTTGCGTGTTTCCGGCATATAAACTTTAGGCTTGATTGCCTTGATTTTCAGTATTTAAAGTAGGTAGTTTCGAATACAAAATAGCTGTTTTAATTATTTGTCATGAACCATGTTAGGTGCACAATATTTTAAAAAACTTTATTGACATTAAATAAATGTAGATATATCCTTCCCCAGTATATTTAATTTAATTTACAATATTTACAGAATGTTATTGGATCTCTACGCGATATACTTTAAAATGTTTACTACGTGAATGTCAATAAAATTCCATTAGTTTGAAAGGTTTGTTTTTATTTTAAATGTACATAATTTGGCCGGTTGCCAGCGCAATCAATGTATATACGAGTACATACTCTCAGCTATATAAACCTTTGCGAATTTGCAATCCCGCATCGAGTTTGCTACAATTGTGCCCGCAGTTGTTTTAATTATTATTGCTGTTTGTATAATTTGCGAGGGAATTACACGGTATTTGTTGCTCGATATTAATTAAGTTTGTATTCGATGTTGTATACTCCATATGATGTACATCTTGTCTACACTAGACATTTATCTTGTACTGTAAATTACACCAGACTCCTAAACTTGACTTCTTTTAAATTCGTACTGTTTTCCATGAACCCATTGTCTAAATGGACCCCATGCCATGGGGTATAGCTTTCTACACAATGGGAATTACTCGGTTACGCGGAAACAAAAAAGCATCTCCACTATTTTCAGCGTTATACAAAGAGCAAACATGTTTATAGATTGTATGTATCACTTTAAAGTAGTGATAAACAAATCACAAATAGACACTGCGCTTGAATTAATGTTATCAGTGCTTCTGAATAGTGTCAGCAACACATCGTGCCCGATAATGGCTTAGATGTTTTAATTGTCTGTACAAATACGTTTAATGCAGTCTTGTGTTGCGGTTTTATTTTACGATCGAAGGGATAATGTCTACTGTCTTACTCGTTTGGAAAACTATTAAGGGCGACCGGATGGATATAAATAAAGACATTAATGGAGCCAATGCTTTCATCCCTCTCAAGTTACTTTGTATATTTGGTGTGCCTTAAATACACGATACAGTGTGGTCAAAATTGACGATGTCCAAAAATTGTAGTAAAATGTTGAAGTTTTTTTAAAGAGTAGATTTTAAAATAGCAGCGGGAAAACCGATGTCATATAAGCCTATAAACTGGCAACATTACCTAGAACAATATGTATTTTAATTATACTGACGTACTGAAAAAGACCTCCTTTCCTCCTACTGAGAGGGTTTCACATGTTAGTAATTTTTATACATAAAATGTACGACCTTGATAGTCAGCTGTTTATTTTTATAAAGTGTCACTGACCTACTCAATGATTCGCATTTTATAATCTTATCAATGTGTCGCCTTACGCTGAATTTGAGTCATGCCAATTTGTGCCATTTCTGATAGCGATTAGCAACCAATCTAATAATACATCTTTACTTGTATTGAATTTTTCCATTTAATAATCTGTGTCATTATTACAAGAAATATTGTAATCTATAGCTTATGTATTGTTATTTCCGATTGAGACGAAGCTAAAAATTGTTAAGTCGATTTTTTATATAGATTATTTAAAATAATCCATTAAAAATTAATATTTTATCGTACAATATTGAACAGTAAATAAAATTGATGTCTTGTATTACACTCTACTCTATATTTATTGTCTGTGGGTGTTTTTACAAGACAACTAATGGGACATCACCGCATCCGTCTGCATCATGTCCTTATTACAATAGTATATAGTTGAATTTCCTCTGCACTTGAATGTGGACGGAATTATCTTATTAAAGACTGGCTTGTACTGAACGTTGATTAGTGACGATCACGTATAACTTAAGTCCTAGATTACCTAAGTAACAGTACGTGTCCTATCTTTGTTACTAAAGGCAATCGCGTGGAAATGTTTAAGTTCACCAAACATAATTAAAAATATTTAATGATGCTTACGAGTGAAACCGTGGGTCATCGCCTAATCATAGACACATGAGTCTATTTGAAATATACTAGATTTGTAATCAACAAGTGCGTTATCAGTGTTGACAGTGTAACACCGTGTTTCTACTTCACATGAAAAATACGATAAAACTTGTATTTAGTTATGGTTAATGGAAACGATATATCAATCTTAGATGGGTTAACCAAATTCGATTATAACTAGATTACAGGTAATAATGTGTGAATGAGAATAATATAATTAAGGTTTAAATAATTTATCTTCATGCATTTTAATGTTGTAGTCCCAAGGCTCTAGGTGATCCGATCTTCAACAGCATGAAACATTAATAATTCATGCTTACATTGCACTATGCAGACACCACAATACAGTTGCTTAGAAATGTTACAATACGTGACTAGGAATTTAGAAGAGAGACAGTATTCGTTGAAATTTTTTTTAATCATAAACAAGACTGGCCAGTTGTGCAACGGTTGAAATCGATTGCAAATTATTGTACCGAATAACCTGGTTACAATCGAATGTCTGCCGCGAGCAATTCGAGCGAGACATTGCAATCGGTATCGAAATTAAATAATCGAGTTTTCTTTTTGCGTTGCGACCGACACAGCGCGTTATTGTGCGACGTATGTTTGTTTGTTTGTCCGCACTCTTTGTTTGGATTCCGAGATATGGTCGCCGATTGTTGGTTTTGAAGAAAGGAGATCCACATCTCGTCCCGTGGGAGCCTTGCGATAATTCTAAAACAAAACAAAAGATTTTCAATTTAGTTCGATAACCAAGTTGAGACTTGTTTTAAATTTTGAATCGATATCATTTACTTTGATATCTACTGTTGCAATTGTTTTGACTATTATTTTCGTAATTTACTCAATTATTTGTTTCTTTTCTTACTAGACAATAACGCTCTATGAATCACATCCTGTGAACACTTTTTGTGATGCGGGTATTGTTTGTCATCTTGAATGAATTTATATTTCGTTTATTTTTGAACATAAAGTTTTTATGTTATTGTATATTCATATCATATTATCCTTCTAATCGTATTATTTTGCACAAATAACCATCTGAATTCTTATCCAGAGTTAATATTTTGTAATACACAACTATATTAGCTTCAAATTAATTAACACAACAAAGCCTTTGTTCTGTAGCAGAATATCGACTGTAAAACCTAATTACTCTGACAAAGGTTTACGACATATCTCTTTCTCTCTTGCTCTCATACATCACCAAATGTACATTTGTCTAACTATTAATATGTTATTGTGCATTTTACTCAGTGAAAATATCCCTGACCTGCCATAATGTATTGACGTCGAAGTTATCTTTGTTTTTTACAAATAAGCGAAGGCAGACGACACGCTGGCCGGGTGCTGTTGCACTCGATAGTCATCGATATTTCTGCTCCGGGATAGGGTTACCAACTATACACGAAATTCCAAAATACTATTGATTTTTTTTTACGTAAATACTACTGTTATCTACCATACAGGAGTTTATATTTGACATACCTACGTTTTTCTACCTTTTGTGCTGCAGCACTGACATGGTCAGCTTGATCTAAACGTTCAGAAGGTACGTGATGAAAGATATATGATATTGTTGCTGATGATTGTAGATGAGACAGTGTGTTACGGTTTGCACTGGATGCTGCGCTGCGGTAGCCCTAGACGTGAGCCAGACGCAGAAGCCCGCCTCGTATCACGGCCACGCTGGCCCGGCCCGGCCGAATGGCGGGAACGTCCGAGGTCCCCCCCGACTCCCCTCGGTACCCCGCGCCCTGCCACACCACGCACGCTCTCTTTTGCTCTTTCCTCTCTCAGTTACCGACCCGGCGCCGTGCTAGACGCACGCGTCACACAAAACCACACACACGAAGAATAAAACTTTTCTTACCAAGTGCCTGTGATAATCTTTATTTGTGTTATTTGTATAGTTTTCATTTAGAAGTCGAACCGGTAAGTAGTCTTTGTTGTTAATTGCATTCAATTGCACACGTGATTAAGTTTAACCGGACAGTTACGTGGAGAGCGTTTAATAGTTCTAGCTAGTTTTACGTAATTTACTTTTATGAAATATGCTTCTTTTTTAAAAGGAACTTTTTATACAATAGGATATATTATATTGTGCTTATTTTATTGTTAACGTCGATTTTCGGATCGAACGTGTCAGCTAAACTATGACGCCCTTGACATTTAAATGCATCGTCTACCGCAGTGATAAAGGAGTGCAACTAAGAAGAAACTATTATTGCCTTTGTTTTGATCAAAATTTCTATAATGTTTTTCCATAATTATGAAAATTATTTTATGTGTAAATGATTTTACTTATACGGTATAAAAATATTATCTACGTAGTGTAAAAATAATGAATACTGATATAATTTAAATTAGTCATGATGAGTTGAATTTAGATATTTACAAATATCAATATTAATCCATCAGTGTAATCAATGCACGTGTTCCTCGCGTCAAACCCGCTAAGTTTGTTTCCATTGCGAGTCACCGGTCAGTCACGTCGTATGTCGGTCAATAGTTTACATAAATTTACAACTATTTTATACGATTACATAACTTAATTACTTAGTCGTCAATTTCCCGTTTTAGAATTGAATAGATTAATAATTTTTAACTTTTTAAATATACCGTCAAGTGATTTGAAATTAAAGCTACCAATCAGCATTTGACGAAAATCAGGAAAATATTGTTCTTATGACTTATTTTTCATGACTCAACCATAACTTTATTTCTTATCAATAGGAAGACTCAGTTTTCCGACGATAATTCGAAAAATATTATATCTACCTACCTATTAATTCGTCGAATCCGTTAACGATAATTTACTCAGTAATCCATGCGTACACAAAGTATACATTTCCGTGGAACATGTAAAATCTTTATTTTGTGTCAATATACACATAAACCTGCTTACTCAACAATGATATGACAATTTTAAAAAAATATAGGTAAAGCCATTCTAGAAACATACTGTATAGTTTCTTTGTGTCACAATTGTTACGCGACTACAACAACTTAATACTTTAGATTTCGACTTGTGACTTCGTTTTGTTGTCTCTGTTTTGTCAAAATGTATAAAAAAACCGACTATATGTATTAAATGTCACACCAATTGACATCTAAGGTTATTAAAGGTATCTTAATCTTGATATTTTTTCTTTATTGTTTTTTTATTTGCTATGTTGTTTGCCGGCGCAAAAACTTACATGTAAATCGAGCGTGTGGGCAGCGCAGAGGTGAATGACTTACAATACTTAGTACATTCGGTGTTAATATTAAAAGCAGATAAAGGTTAGGTCATCTCTGTATGCATTAAGATAAGTATTGTTTTGTTTTAAGTGCGGGAATGAATTCAAAATGCGATAACAATTGTTATTACAATGCTTAATCAGTTTTCATTCGCTGCATTTTGGCAATAATTCTGTTTATTCTATTAATTTAAAAGCTGAAAATTAAATATTAAGATAAGATTGTTAGATGACAATGTCAAATGGACAAGCCGAGGTTAACTACTTTTAAATTACGGCATTCAATAATAAATATAATGGACTTGTAATTTGACGTTGTTTTACACTGACATCATAATGCAGTACCACATATAATGCTTATTACATGTAAAAAAAATATATTAGAGTTCTACTGTATCTATAAAAATCGAAGAACGTGGTTTCGAATTTTAGACAAAGACAGTTAGGTTCTTCACTTACAAAATTATATTCTGGAGCCCTCAATTTGTAATTAAAATGAAATTTTATTGTTTAGAACATAAAGCTTATTTTAGCACTGTCAGTTTTATCAATGTGTTCAAAAATTCCGGCTACGTGGCCTTCGTTGACCTTAACGGGTTAGTCACTGACTCGGTCAGATGCGATCAGGTGATGTTTGTCGTATATTGTAATGAGCAGCCGTGCAGCTGTATGACTCAACGGTTGCAACACTGCACTTTGATAATATCGACTTTGGATTCAGTTCCGCAGAAATTAAGAAATAATAACAAAATTACTTTTAAAATGTGTTAGCTAGTCGATAAATCGATCATTTAGCGAGAACATCACTATTTAAATCGATATTATTGATTTAATTGTATGTAAAGTGTACAGATGTAATCGATCATTGAGTAACACTCAATAAATACGAGCAGTCGATGATAGTGGTACATCAGATACCGGACTGCAGATACGAGCGTGCTCATTGCGGACGCCGGGGCAGGGGTTATCGTGTGGACAAAGTGCGACAAATATATCGATAATTATTCATACATGAAGATAACAATTCGATAGTTATTTGTAACATGCGCATGTCGAATGCAATAGATAACTGAAAAGGGATTTCCAAAATTAAATCGATCTATCAGATAAAAAAAATAATAACCTATATGCTGACTTTGTTACACTGTGGCGCAATCAATCATATGGGACTTCAATCCTTTGTCAGCGTTAGCAGTAAAATTTCAGGAATGCTTTGATGCAAACATAACAAGTTTTTATTATGTCCTTAATAACATAAATATGACTACAATTATTATGATTACATTGTTTCGCATATTCAGTGGAAATAAAGAACATATTGGTATCCTTTTAGAAACTTCACGTTTTTGTAGAGTGGAAAAAAGTATTTGGCTATTTCATAATTTTAAATTCCAACTCTTAATTTGCTTTGCCAAGAAATGTTTTCTTTCTTGCACTTCCCACGTTCGTTTTTTTAAATGTGTTACTGTGTTTGAAGGAATATTTTTATATACAAATTCAAAGTAAAGTCTTATAATCTAGCAATAATTAACGATCAATTTGCTAGCCATTAATTGGATTAATTACATTGGTCTAAATCTTATCTTAATGATTAAGTTTTTAACTAGAAAACCTTATCTGGTGACCTTATAACGAAATATTCAAGAATTAAGACCGAAGATAATGCCGATTAAAAGATAATTATGAAATATTTTTATAATTTAAATAATTATAACTAGTGTAACACAAGAGACGCATGGTTTCCAAGCTGCATAAGAGGTTTATGTCACCTGTCCCCTCTATATCCATTCTAGGAATATTAAATACTGTTGTTCCTTATTAAGACTGCTTATTAGAGTATTAGTAGTGTTGTGTAGTAGGATATAGGTAGAATATATCGATAGTTTCTTTTCTATACACAATTATCTGTGAGTAATCTTTTTTAAAATTGGTAACTTTATGAAAACGTCTTTAATGTTAATTTAATCGACAATGAAACTGCATTATATTTTTTATAGATTTTTCATTGCTGCATCAAATTTGTCCTTGCACCCACGCTCTGTCCGAATTTACTAAACATGTTATGTAAATGACTGATAGCACAATTTACCTAAAGCTTTTAACAAATAAACAACTTTATCTGGGACGTTTTAAATAACCTTATATGCTAATACCCTTTAGAGCATTCTTCTTCTTCTTAAGGTGCCTCTCCGACTAGCGAAGGTTGGCGTTTAGAGCATTGGAATATTTATTAAAATTATGATGACTATTTTCACTAAAAGTATACGTTAACTTTAAATGGAGCTAAAGCCGAGGATGTCTAGATGAAGGATATTTTGTCGGCATACTTAGTTATTGTCTCTCAAGTGATTAAAGCTGAAAAATCTGACATGACATTTTTATGGTATAAATGTGTTAAAATTATATACGGGTTTTTCTTATTGCAATTTTATGTTGTGTCGATGTCATAGTTTTCCTCATAAGCTACTTGTACATAAGTAACATTTGTCATGAATTATGTAATTTTACAATACATTAATATAAACTTACTTGTTGATAATATATTATTGGCGACTGCTTCATGTAAAATATTGCCATTTTAATAGTCACCATTATTGTTTATTTATTCTTAAATGGTATCTTATCTCTATATTGTTTATCTCAGGTTTTGTACATAGATATGCAAAAAAAATGCATAGATTTGTGTTAAAAAAATGTTTACATCGTCGGACGTCGCGACGCCCTCGAGAATACGGCCCGGCTGGAGTGATTTGGGTCGAGCCCTCTTTCAGCGTTATATTTAGCACACCGCCTTACACAGTTCACTGGCAGATTGCTTGCGCATACACTTGAATGTATCTTTGCTTATTTTACATCAGTACACGAAAACTCGTTGTTATAACTATGATGTATGGGTTTTAGATTGTTTGTCAAGTTTGATCTTTCAACCTATTTTCATTATTTTCCTTGATGCGGTTGAGACGTAATGATTTTTTTACGATTGACGTAAACATTCGTAAAATTTCCTTTAACAATAGATTTTCACGTCATCAGTTTCCTTTTTAAAAACGTTATGAAAAAGCACATTTATAGTTAATGTTGAACTTCCTTCCTATTTACGTCAAACTTAACTTAATTTAAATTTCGTTAAACAAAAACAATAGGTCAATTACCCTTAGGTGAACTGCTTCTGGGGCCCAAGTAATTAAATAATAAAGGATTGTTAAACTTATAATAGAAGCTGTTTTACCTTGGATTATGAATTAAGATGCCTAAGATCTTAAGTTATAGAGCTTCATTGCTTACGATAACCGTATCTTTCTCTCCACATAATTTACTTCTGAAAATGTAAAATTGTATCTTTCGTTTTGTACATATTGAACAAAATTCAACGACTGGGAGAGGTATATAAGTGTATTTTCTTTTCATCCCGCGCGTACATAACAATGTCAAGGTCACAAAATAACAATCGTGATCTTTGTCTACTCCAGTAAACAATATTGTCTATAGTAGGGGCCAACCGGTCGATCTACTGGTCCGGACCATCCAGGAAAGACAAAAAAATATTTATGCATAGACTACATAAATACATTATTGTATATTGTAATATACTGTTTCATTTATAATTTCTAGAAGCATATAATTGGTCGATCACATAATATCGTCAGGGGACACTTCATCATGGTCTAAGTTGGCCACCCCTGGTCTATAGTTACAGTACTGTCTGTAATAATGAGTACAAAAGTCCAAAATGTCCATAAACATGTAAGCAAAAGCTAAACCCCGGTGGAGATAAACATGCAGCGAGGTTATCAGTACCGTTCCAGCAGCTTGTCATTACCCCGCGATA
>JAOCNA010000001.1:10437844-10452561 GCA_026546675.1 Papilio helenus
GTACTCCGACCCTGGATTGACACCAAGATGTCAGAACTCGGCTTCGGCCATGAATCTTACACTTATTAAATGAATTTCTTCTTATAAATATGGTAGCTTCTTATCAACCTTTTAAAATTTTGCTTGATTCTTTTTAATTTTAATTACAAACAGATTGTCATATTATGTATTTACAGTCAACTACCATAACATAATCTCACTGAGGATAGAAAGATATCTCCGAGTTGTGTTAGTCTTTGTAAAAGATCATTGTAGGAAGATTGTAAGAACGGGATCTGCAATTATTGTGAGCTTAAGATGTTGAGTTCGAGATCAGCCCTTTCTCTTGTTCCAATCCGCTTTTAATTGTTACGAGGGTTCAGTTCCGACTCCAGATGGAACTAAATCCCTATTTATCCTTTGAAGTTCAACATGTACCGACGTTTGTGTTACAACTTCTAAAATCAACAGGAAAAGTTTACATCATAGCATTTACGATGTTTATATGAATAAAATTACTTACTTGAACTAACTACAAAGTGAATATATAACTTGATCGTTTATAAACCTGCTTAAATCATATGTTCATGGCGACGAAATATTCCGTCTATTTGTCAGTTAACTAATAAAAGGTAACTGTAACCCGTTTACAGTAATACTAGTGAGCGATTTGCGAGGCGGCGGAGTGACAAACGACAGCGGGCGCGATGAGTGAGAACCCGCCGCCGACAGCCGAGATGGACGCATCCCTCGGTGACGGAGCGACCGCCTTACGTTCTCACTTCAAACATATCGTCTCTCCTGTTGCAATAAGTGTCGGCTTACGTGACTACCAATTGACACACGATATATGAGTGTCACAGTTTTCGATACTTCAAAGTATGGATCGTTTGTCTAACGTCATTGTCCTGAGGGTACAGTTACGTTGAACACACTCGGGAATTTTGAATACTCGGATTTGGACATTGTATCTCTTCGTATTTACTGCATTGGTTTACTTTTGTGACCATTGTGTGATTTGTAAATCCAAATAATATGTTTTCTCTAGTAATATAATAAAATAAAAGATAATCTAATCTAACATGAAATGTTAGCAAGATTTTGATTGATATAATGAAGCATTAATAAAAGTAAAGTATGTGTAATTATTGTGAGCTTAAAGCTCGAGCGGCAGATCACTCTTTTCATTTGGTACAATTCTCTTTTAATTGTTACCATTGTGTTTGCTTTAACACTTCTGTGAGCTGCATCTGCTATTGCTTTATGACAGAAACAAAGGTACAGCAAAATAAAAAATATACTTTCACTTATAAAATGGTCATATCACGATGCAATATCAACAGCAGAATCCACGATTTCATGTAGGTTTTATGGAAATCTCAGATAAAAGTGTATTTTTGAATATGTTTTGTTAAAAATCTCCGCTGACTCAACAAATTATTTGTAAAGAAAATTACCACAATTTAATGTTGAAATTGGAGCTAAGTCACGCGTCGAGAGGTAGAGTTACGTTAGGTCGGCGGCCGCTCTCTAAGATTGGTTTGCGACCAACCAACTAATGAAACTTAGTTTTCTTTTTCCTCTAACAATTTCCGTTAATATCTCGACTTTGAATGAAAATAAGTTTTTTTTTAATACTGTAATCAAAAGTTCGTTTCAAAGCCAAGAAAGAGTAAATAGAACAAAAACAGCTCAGTCCGCTGGCTATCATTACGGAGAGACGGATATTAAAGGTTAAACTGAAGGAAAAACTTATATTTTTCAATCTAATATCGCGACTATCAAATGAAATTGTTTTGCAACGGGATTAAATTTCTTTGAAAATGATATTTCTCGAGCACACTCTAACAGGTATCACTTAATATTGAATTCAAAATTATGAAATGTACGAGTAAAACCAACAATATTTTATCTGCTTCACCTTTTACTATGAGCTTCAAATGTAGGTTACAAAGTATTGCTTTGAAATATGTCAAGAATTAATGAACCACATATCCGAATTTTTGTAGAACAAGTTTTTAAAGATTATCATCTGTTTAAAAAATCAAGATACTAAAAATAATGTCGTATAAAGCGGTCAACGGATATTAAGTAAGATTCAAGTGAAGTGAGCTTAAATTAAATTGGCACTTGCGTTGCGGTTCGGACGCCGTATGAGGTTATATGAGGCTGTATAAGGCTGCGGCGGGCAGGAGAGTGGAGGCACGTAACTGGTGCTACGAGCTCTCGGCGCTACACGTCGACACTCGTTGAAGGCTTCTTTTCACTGGTCTCAGTCTTCGCTGTCGCTGCATTTTCTTATGTCATCTTAAAAGAACCTTATACAGCTTTTAGTTTATCATTCAAAAGGTTAAATCATGTTTGGGATTAAGAGCAATGGTAATTACAGTAAAACATAAGAAAAAAGGCATGGTGGATTTTTTTTATTTTATATTAAAACTTATTTTTCGCATCTTGGTAAATTAAGTATAAATCTTTTACATTTTTAATTAAACCTTGTGATAAGTAAACTATTGTCATTGGGTTTCCATTGAACAAGGGATAATGTTGGAAGGAGCAATTAAAGTGGCTGATCCCGAGCACCCCGCCCCCCCCTCCGCTGGAGGCTTAGCTCTCATTCGATTGCCGAGATTATAACAACGAACAAATAGTGGATTGCGCCTCGAGTGCCGACTCTACCAATGAATGAATCGTTGAGTGCTCTGGACCTCCTCATATTGCTTGAAAAAATGTATAAATACATTTCTATTTGAACTGCTTTCCACCGCTTGAGTTGTAGCTTATTTAGGCCAAAGAAAATTTCTTACAATATTTTTTACAATCTGACCTTATATCTTTTTCATTTCCGAGATAAACATAATCAAAATAAACTTTCTAAATAACATTGTGAGCTCGTTATCATTTGCTTAAAACAAAATAAGCCAGGTCGTGCGGAGATTCATTAAGTTGGGATAAACATTTGCCTTTTAGTATTTGTATTAAGTTCCGCATTCATAAAACAAGCAGCAAAATCCAAACAGAATATTGTTTTGATTGTAATCAAATTAAAACAATCAACGCTTTCGCGTTAATTTTCACCCCAATTTTGTGGTGAATCAGGTCGAGCGTTTTGTTTGGCGATAAATTTACATTTCATATTTATGTATTGTTTGAATAAATTCTACCAACTTGCTTTTGACGCTTTCGTTACACGTTTTACTTATTTCAGACAAGGAGTTCATACAAAAAGATATCTTTTGTACATGTTAAACCAGTAAAACTTAATATAACTTATTGTTTTATAAATGAAATGCAGTAGAAGTATCCTGTATTCATAATGTAATTACATTTGTACAATAGTAAATATAATTTGAAAGTTTCATACAATCTTACCTATTCTCAGATGTAAGAACAAAACTTTGGTGCGGCAACTTGCATGCAGCCGGCAACTGCGATTCACTCCACAAATGAAAAGTTTCACTTGCTGTCTATAAAGGTAGGTATACACTATCACTGGCTAAGATATTAGATTTTAAATTGATATTTTGTAACATTTTCAGTGAAAAAAGTATTGAATTACTAAAATTTAAAAACTAAAAATGCACCTGACTAGTCTAACGTCTTATTATATCTATGTTACGGTGGAAAAAAATGAGTTGTCTTAAATACTAATTTTGGGAATCATATAGTATTTGTATGGTGTCCGTTTCTCTGTGAAACTATAAAAAAAATCAATAAATAATTCAAATCAAAGTGTGACTTTGCCCTTACGCGAACCGGACAGTTTCATTCCGAGCGGAAAATAAGGGAAATGATCGCGCAAACTTTGATATGAGATCTAAATCCCATTTCACATTTATTATACGTCAACGTCAATTGTGGAAGCCAAGGTGACCTCTTGTTTGAATTTAGATTAAAGAGCTCCGCGTCTCCGGTGAGCTCGTGTTACGAGAATCCAAAACACGAACACGTTGAGTATTGACAAGTTCAACAAGATTATTTAAAAATAACGCGTTATGAGTGAAGATTTCAGACTAAAGATTACGTTGAAAGAGAACCTTAAATTGACCTTTCTTTGTATCGTCTCTTCCATTGTCTTTGAATTATTTTAAAGAACCGTTTTTTTTAAATAAAATGAGTAATTAACGCTGAAAAGGATTCATAATTTTCTAGTTGATGGTTTCAGAGTTACTAAAGTAATTTAAACTTACGCATATTTTACTATCTGTTAAGCATATTTACCTGCATGTTCGAGTTGTTAATATAAAAAGCAATCAATCAATAGCTAGAGAATTAAAAGAACATGGCCCCGGCGCTGCGCTCCACAACTGTTTTCGCTTAATCCACGATACGCTTGTATCATTTTAAAATATTTAAAAACTGCATTCGAACAAAGTTTTCAAATCGGGATTATCAGCTTTCAATACATTGTCATTGCTTTTAATAATGGAAGGTTTTATTACTTTAAAATAAACCAGATTCTGTCCTAATAATTTAAAATGAATGATTGGTATTATTTGGCTAAGTTACTAGTACATTAATCATTGGCATTGCAATAGCTCTTCCTGTGTGTGTCTTTTATTTTTATTAATGCTATATAATAATTTAAAAGGAATTCTAATGATAGATAATTAGATATCTTTTTGTTGATTCATCTGAGAAGCGCGGGAATGAAGCTTTTGTAAGTCGTTAGCGACTCCCGTCCTTTGTGGTCGACTCTTC
Source organism: Papilio helenus (assembly GCA_026546675.1). Classification (NCBI taxonomy): domain Eukaryota; kingdom Metazoa; phylum Arthropoda; class Insecta; order Lepidoptera; family Papilionidae; genus Papilio; species Papilio helenus. The sequence continues at coordinate 10,442,525 of JAOCNA010000001.1, forward strand.
GTAATTTAGTATTCTATTGTCTTGTTAAGATTTTTATAATTGTAGATAATGTTTCATTTTTTCTGTTGTACTTCATTACATTAATATATCGGGATATAGTTAAGAAGAATACTTTAAAATAAGTTAATAGCAGTATTCAGTTTTTTACTTTCAAGTTCGGATTTACATATATTTGTTTTCAGTAACCGATATTTTCTGCATAAGACTAAAACTTTTTCGTTTTCAATCCTTCTTCAAAATTGCATAGATTTATATAGACTCCTAGAAGTAGGTTGAGCAAACTTTTCAAAAACAATGAAAATGGAAAGCATTTATATTATAGTTTAAAAAATACGTAGCCACTCTTGTTCTATGACGATTTTTTTTGACCCTGTTGCTTTGCTAAACGAATTCCAATATTGATTTTTGTTTTTTAAGTTGAAATAACTTTATTCTTATTTTATCCATGTAAATGTATATTATAAGGTATAAAAATTCCTTTCTTTCCGAACAACAGTTGTGGTTACCCTACACTTAGTAAGTAAGATATGAGTTCATTGTAACAAATCAGGAACTTTCCTCCGGCGCGTCGAATAAAGTAGGCGGTATTGCTTCCTTTTTGAAAATTTAAATCACCTCTATAACTTGAACAAAATATTTTGTTTATGAGGGATAATTTAAAAAACCTGAAACAAGTCTTGGTGGATTTTTTTTATAATCAAAGTGTATAAATAATTTTGTTTAAAAATTCCATATAACTCGGAATAGTACAATTTCTGTTTCATTTAACCGAATACAAAAGTCAACCAATTTGAGAATCGAACTCGATGCAGAAGTTTTATAAGTTTAGATTGTGAGTTTTATGAAACCGCAAACAAAGGCACGCGGCCACCAGACGCTGGCAAAGTGCACTCGATTTCGCCTTCCGTGTTGCAGACTTTGTTAAATTAAAAAGTAAAAACTATAGATATACTAATAAAATATAGGAAAAATAAAAAAGTTTCTATTCTTTCGTAACAAATTAACTATTCTTTTTTTGTTTAATTATCAATGAACGCATATAATTCGTTAACACAATGCAATTTAAACTACATTATCTTAATATAATAGTTAAAAGCGATGTTGCCATTCAATTAATATTTAAATATTGTTGCTATAATATTGCAGATAAATCCAGATTAATTCCGACATAATCGTATTAATGACTTTCATTATTTCATGGTAACAATTGGTAATTACTCGCTCGTAAAAAGCAATATGCTTGAAGTATTAACTCAATATTCCATTACGTAAATACATCGCCAACTTATGTAATTCTATCAAGCTTGGTATAATACACAACAAATAGAAAAGCGTATTTATTATAATTTAAAAACATTTTAATAATTTGCATAAGATAGTTTTGCGTGTCTCAGTTTACCGCCGTTCTAAACTACTATGTTACTCAAAGAATGCCTGATGCGCGCTTCTACTTCCTAATCCCTTACATCAAAAGTTTTTTGTGCCCTATTTATTTAATCTGATTATTTGTCTTTTGTACTAAGACAAAACACGACCGATGGCATTTGTTAACGAGAGTTATGTTAACATTGTTTTCCTTTTGGTTATTAAAATATGTTCCAGTTTTCGTAAACGAGGGCACAAAGTGTCCCGTATTCGAAGTTCGATAAGTTTTCATTTTACGTTATTGAAGTTTATCAGCAGTGTTAATACAAAGTTTTGCGTTAAATTGTGAATCGTTAAATATAGTCAACTTTTTAACCTTATGAAGTATTTAAACAATACAAAAACTATCCACAAAGTTCAAACGTACTGAAACATTATTTTATATCTATTTTAATGTACTTTTTATATATTAAATTGTAAATTGTTTTGTATAATAACGAAATCAACAAATACAAATTAAAAAATTTAGTTTTCTAAACTAATTCAACTGTAAATAATCCAAACGCTTTCACAGAAATACTAATATAAACTTTAATTATAAATCTAGAACTACGCAATTCATATTTCTATAGAAAGTTCCATTTTATGTTTACAGAATCGGTATAATAATTAGTGTGTTTATTGTGGGGGGAATCAAGAGTTTTAAATAAATATTTTTAGTATTAAATAAACAATGTTTTATGAATAGAATAATGAAAACTATCATAAATCAATAGACGTAACACAATAATGGTAAAGCCTGCTAGCAGTCTCTTGTACATCGTTTTTTCATTACGTTTTATTAATAGTTAGTATTTAGTTTGTTTTATAATTAAATTCTTCTTTCTCTCATGAAGTTGTTGTCGAAGTTTATAAGTTGAAAGCGATAAATATGTATTTATTATATTGAAATAACAGCAACTAGTTGAAAGTTGTAGGCAGCCGACGACGAGCTGCTGCGCTGACCCACTAAGGTTTAATTGCTTTGTACTCGTACCACTCATGTGACGCTCATGAACCAATTGAACGGAACCTTTATAGTAATGTTAAAATTTAAACCATTAGAAACATAATTCATTGTAAAAGTAGTATTTCCAGAAGTATTAAAACATTGCTTATGTATTTGTTTGTTTTTTTATTTGTAAATTAGATATCTAGTTCTGTATACAAAGTTAATTTTAAAAGCTCCCGAAAACTAGTGCGATAGTAAGTGAAGAGCTAGTCCCATATGCATTATGTAGCGACAGTGCGGGTGCAGGTTGTGCGGGGTGCGGGGTGCAGGGTGCGGGGTGCGGGGTGCGGGGTGCTGGCAGCGCGCTGCGGGCTGCGGCGCTGGTTTAAATGACTCCGGGGATTTTATGAGCTTTTCTATTAAAGTATTCATAACTTGGTGTTACAGAAATTTTTCTGATAATTTTCTCAGCGATTTTTCACAGCAAAAGCTTTGATAATATTAAATATTTACTTTGTTTCCTGCACAGACTAGTTCAACTCTTAAATAGGGTTTTTTAAGACTAGAACTCTGCAGACAAATGTACAAGATAAGACCCCATTAATACTTGTTATATCTCATATTTTACCTCAATAATAAAAGTTAACATCAATGACGATTGTTTTAGAGTAAGTTCAAATTTAAGTTATCCTCAAATATCTGTTCGGACTTTTCAGTAACTAAGGAATACTCTCCATTATCCTACATAGTTTCACAATATTGTAGTGAACATTTACGTTATATATGTTGTAAGTTTTCACATACATTCTCACTGGAGACATCAGTAGCCGGGGCAGGCGCGCGGGCGCTCGGGCGCGCGGGCGAGCAGTTAACTTTTATCCGTTGGATCAGAGCAAATACACTCGTAAAAATAAAGGCCCCATTCACCCCGCGGCGAGAACTTAATATCTCATACACCTATCATAATAAATCTCAAGACTGTTTCCTCGCACTTCCGGCCTTTGGTTTAGTAACGGAGATTTACTGGAGATGAGATTACAGGCTCTAATGATCCAGAAGTCGTGCGTATGAATAGTAAATAGTCACTTATATGTACAGTTATTTAAAATGTATGTAAGATTACATTTACTTAAGTTTAATATGCTCATCATATCATCAGGTATTAAGTAAAAATTACGTTGAAAAAACCGCTTTCATGCTTCAAATGATGAGAGTAAACGTAATACAAGATTAGATTGTTATTGAAGAATATATTTTACAGAATTTCGTCTCATACTTATTCCTTTTAAGCCGGATAATATTATACTAAAGAAGGAAAATAAAACAAACACATTTTCTCGGAGGTAAGATATTTAATAACAAAGAATTGTTTTTTCTATTTTCTATCTAGCTGTTAATCTCCATTTAAAATTTAATGTACGTTTAATATTTATTTTACTAGAGTAACATTATTTTAAATTTAAGATCAGATTGCATTCACCGAATCTTTACCCATATTTAGTTATTTTTTATCCATTACTGGTTCAAAAGTAAAAGTTGGGAAACGCCACTTGCGCATTATCTGCAATGTAACAATAACGGATATGTAAAGTCTATGACGCAAGTTTCTGATCGATTACGGCTTCATCTAGAACCGTAGTCCATCTAATAGTACACAGGAAGAACCTATGTAAAGTAGCTGTAAACTGGAAAGACCTTTAGTTCAAGGTAAGTTCTATGGAAAACTGTAGATTTAAGATTGATGGACTAATGAAAATTCAGTATTACACTATAATTCACAATCACCTGCTTTTCGTAAAGTTTCTTCACTGAGGTTTCATTAAAGGGGAGTGCTTTATTCAGCATTGTGTATAAAATGATTCCAATCGACCACATGTCCGCCAACTTGGGCAGGTAGGGCACGCCCTTGAGCACCTCTGGCGCGGCGTACGACAGCGAGCCGCAGTACGTTTCGCTCATAATATCGCGGTCTCTCTGTCGCACGTTCCTCGCGAATCCAAAATCTGTTATCTTCACGTTGTAATTTGCCGTTATCAAAATATTCTCGCACTTCAAATCTCTGTGCGCCACGTTCATAGAATGTATGTACTGAATGCCGGATAGGATCTGTCTCATCCACAACCGGCATTGATTTTCCGGCACGGCGCCATGTTGTGATAAAAAGTCTAATAAGTCCCCGTTCTCAGCGAAGCGGAGGAAGATGAAATATTTAGCTCTTCTTTGGAAAATATGGGACACGTTGACAATGTGCGGGTGATTTACACGTATCAGAACGTCCAGTTCTCGGGGCAAGAACTTGGAGAGGTAATCTCGCGGCGCCTGCGCCGTGTCGATCACCTTGCACGCCAGTATACAGTGCCTCGTCTCGTCCATCATTTGCGTTGCTTTGAAAACCTGCAACATATGTTTATATTTGTACTCGGATATTTAAATATGAAAACTTACATTTGTAGTATTAGTAGAACAAAACAAAACTTAAACGTACAAGATATTAATTCGATGTAATAAACTTTACTTACTTTAGCATACGACCCCTCTCCTATAATCTTTTCTAGAATGAAACCCTTTTCCTGTAACACATTCAAATCTGATGGGGTCGTAGAAAGTTCCAATTTATCACCCTGTCCCATTTGTGGGTTACCCTCATAATGGTTTAATTTTTACTTTAATCAATAACATAATAAATCAAATCTAAATTTCATAAATAATGTTATAATTTTGAGTAAACTTTAGTCATTCATGTTGAATTAAATTAACTTTAATTTTAGCAAATTTCGTTACATATTTACTTGTCAATTGTCACTCAAATAAATGTCGTGAATAATCAAAATTGACAAAATCCGAGATGTCTGTCATCTTTTGTAGATTATACTTTTTAATATTAAGGAATGCTTCACAATTTTACACGAAATTACACAATAAAATTATCCACAATGCAAATAAAAAAAAATGCAATGAGTGAATCAATTAAAATAATAACAAATAATTATGTATACCTATCATATTTTGGTGACTGCGATCTCGGCGGTGCTAGGTTATACATCCCTTCAGTATGAGGCTTTATTTACTTTTGTGAAATTATCCACTAAAACGTAAATAAAGGCTTAGTACATTTATATTCAACCCACGGAGACGAAGGCGACGGTAAAGTAAGTAAATAAATAATACAAAATTTATTAAATAACAAAATCAGGTAAACATTTATTTTATTTTTTTCTACAGTTTTCTTTTATTTTTTGTGATTTTTCTGGACTCAATGTATTTGAACTCTGAAAAAGCGTAGACGGTTAAATAAAATCGAAAAAGTAGTAAAAAAGATTAATTGTAAACCTAAGTTTTTATGCATTTAATACCAGGAAGACGTAGAACCAGTGACGTCAATAGAATTGTTGACTAGAGACTTCTCTGGCAAAACAGTCTCCTTCTCGTTTTTGATCAGTTCCGTAGACTCTAACTTCTTCTGTAGATGGTTTCTTTCTTCTTTCGCCTTCTTGAAAGCTAACGTCTCTTGTGGTGTCCATTCTATAGAAATGTAAACAATGCATTAAACTATATATCTTTTACAGCGCGTTTAGACGCTCATTAACGCTTTTTGGTTCGGTCTTTGATAGTTGTCGAAATATTGAATTTGTCATTTACAAACAAACAACTAGCTATATACTAACCTAGAAGTCTAGAATCCATTGCTATCCATTCACTGCTTATGATTTGTTCAACTTTAATTCTATTCTGGTAGTTAGGTTCGAGCATCAAGGCAACAAGTCGCTTACAGTTGTCGGACAGTGTGTCAGCGTAGCGCGACCTGAACCTCCAGTTGCGATTGATCTGCGCCTGATATAACTGCTTGATGTGTTTGTCTTCGAAAGGCATTGCTCTGTTCAACATCACGTACACGACCACGCCCAATGACCAAATATCAGTCGGCTTCGGGAAGTACGGGCAACCGTGTAATATCTCCGGCGCAGTATACGACAAGGAGCCACAGAATGTCTCACTGTGTACATCCTTCATTTTCTTGTCTACGCAAGTCCGTGCGAAACCAAAATCGGACAACTTCGCGTTCTTATTCGCCGTCAGTAATACGTTTTCACATTTGATGTCTCTGTGCGCTATCTCTAGTTCGTGCATGTATTGTATCGCGAGTGACAATTGCCGCGTCCAAATCCTCGCCTGGTCCTCTTGCACTGCGCCGTTCTGTAGGATATATTCCAGCAAGTCCCCATGTTCCATAAAGCGTAGAAATATAAAATATTTGTATCTTCTCTGAAATATACTATGTGTGTGCACTAAATGTGGATGGTTTAATTTTATCAACATATCTATTTCTCTCGGTAGAAATTTTTTGACGAAATCTTTGGGAGCTGTGTTGGTGTCGATTACTTTGCACGCTAGGATAACCAGCTTGTCACTTTTACTGGGATTTCTGTACTCCGCAAGATAGACCTAAAAGACGATGAAAGGTAAATATTTCGTTTGTATTTAGTATATCATTAATTAATCGTTAAAAACCTTTGCATATGATCCTTCATTAATTTTCTTTATTATTTTGTACCCGCGACTGGCCAACGTCAATTGCTCGGAGCCAGATAAACGTAAGTCATTGTCTATTACCTGTTGATCGAATAAAGAAATATTATTTCCTCAACATCTCGTATGAAATTAACCATCTGTATATTTACTACCTTAGACTTATCCTCCATTTATTCTCTCTTTTGTTTTGCTGTTATGCTAGCTAAAGATTTTATCATTTCACTAGCCTAAAAATAAATATTTATAAGTAAACAGCCCATACAATAGGTACCATATTATAAATTGATAGAAATGTTACTCTATACGAAGAAGTTCTTTGAGTGTCCTCCCAAATATCACCCTGTTTTTTCGTTGGATTTTTGTGTATCTCAGATAGTCTTTTACGTCCTTCTTTTGCTCTATTTAAAGCTGCTTCTTCAACGGCGTTAAGTGCTACAAATAATTGTTCAATGTTACCTCGCTCGATGTTCAATTTAAAAATATAATACATAAAATATTGATGTATTATTCTAGCACTAACATTTTATACACGATTAAACTTACTGATCAGTCTACTGTCCATAGCAATCCATTCAGATTTTAAAATTTGAGTCGAGTTGTAACGAAGACCAGGGTCGGGTTCGAGTAAATGTTTCACAATAGATTTGCACTCTAGAGACAAAATTCCAGCAACGCGCGATCTGAATCTATATTTCTTTCCCATCTGTTGCTCATATAACTTTTTCATGCGAGTGTCGTCGAAGGGCATAGACTTGTTGAGCATAACAAATAGCACCACTCCCAACGACCAGAGATCGGTTGGCTTCGGTAGATACGGTTTGCCGCGCAATATCTCCGGTGCGGCGTATGACATAGAGCCACAATACGTCTCGCTCAAGATCGGTTGATCATCCTCGTCGATACAAAACCTCGAGAAGCCGAAATCCGATAGCTTCACATTAAAATTAGCCGTCAGTAGCACATTCTCAGATTTAATATCCCTGTGCGTGATCTCTAACTCGTGCAAGTACTGCAAACCCAAAGCGAGCTGACGCAGCCAAACTCGCGATTGATTTTCCGAAACGCAACCGTTTTTTAAAATGTACCCAAGAAGATCTCCATTTTCTGAAAATCTCATAAAAATGTAATACTTAGTTTTCCTTTGAAAAATGCTATGCACATGAATCAAATGAGGATGGTTCAGTCGAATGAGAACATCTATTTCCCGCGGCAGAAACTTTACGACGAAATCTTTGGGGGCTTTCGCAGTTTCTATAACTTTACAAGCGAGCGAGACTTTGCTATTTTCTTTTAAATATTCTGTTAAATAAACCTGCAATACATAAAACATTACAATAAGTTCGGAGAAGTTATGAAAAGACTTTAGTATATTACACAATAAAATACCTTAGCGTAAGCGCCTTCTCCTAAATATTTAAGTAGTTTGTATCCTTTTGAAGCTAACGTGTTTTCTTCCGATGTGGTCGATTTCAATTCGGTCATGATAAGCTTATCGCAGAGTTAAGAACCAGGCTCTCCAGGTCAAAGCTATCGTGGCGCGGCGAGACGGAGAGCAATGTTTTCGATAGCGGCTTTAAATACATCTTGAGTTTTGTAATGAGTAAGATATATTAGAATTTAGATTACATTTTACATGACAATATGACAAATGTTTGACGTTGACAATCTTGTATTCTTCTTATTGTAAAGAAGATTCAAAGATAAAGCCATCGTATGTCAAAGAATCATTGCTTCTTTTATCATCTTGTCAAATTGAATATATGTTCTATATTAATTTTATAGTTGGGGAGAATGTTCTAGACCATCCAGACTGGTATTTACCCAGCGTTTTAACAGTAGGCCTTCAGAGTAATTTACTTATTAATTCTGAGCAGGTTAATGTCTACTAACCAACTTTGTTTTTCGATTCAATGTTTTTGTTTAAAAAAAAACTATTATACATTCAGTCTTTTATTGCACACTTTAATAAATAACATTGAAACAACACTGTAACATTAATAAATAATAACAAATTAAATTATTAGGAATGATAAATTGACTTTGAATAAACTGAAATGACTATATGGGGACCAATATGAAAAATTGTAAAACCATTATTGAAAACCGCGATGTATGCTAAAATGTTTATCACAAGAAGAATGCACTTATAATTCTAATTGCTTTTTATTAAGAAATTCACCAGCCAAAGATATTCTTTGTAGAAATGAGGGCGCTGGCGTCAGCAATAATTCATATTTATCAACGTCTCTATGATCAGGATACAACTTTTGTTTCCGGATTCGCTCCAACATGTACTGCGGCTCGCACGCGGGTTTCGATTTCCAATCGCTATTTAAAAAATCTTGTATAACTTTCGGTAACATTTTTATAGCCTCTTTCGCCTTTGTCGTACTCGGCAATTGTAAATTGTCATTCTCACTGTACTTTCTAACAACTATTATATCATCAATATCGACTTTTTCTTCAGATATCTTAGGTTTCACTTCGACATCATCTCTCGTTCCTTGTTCGCCTTTCACATTAGTCTTCTCATAGTAACTGTTGATTCTATCTTTGACAATATCGCTTAGAGTTGTTTCATTTGTAGTCTTCTCTCTTTCTGTTCCATCTATATTCACATAGCCTGTCTTTGTCTCCGTTTTAATCAGTTCCTCTTCTATTATTTCTTTCTCTTCCTTCTTTTCTTCAATTACGATGTCTGAAATAATGACATTGACAGCTGAGGAACTATTTGCTTCAACGACATTTTTAGATGTACTAACATTGAGAGATGCATCAATCATTGTCATAAACTGAATATTATCTTCCTCTTCCAATATTTGATATATTCTGTGCACTTCGCTTATATTTATACTGTAAAAGAAAATTTAAGATATTAAAAACTTCGATGATAAATCCATGCACAAACACTAACACTGAGTTTTGTTGTATTATCAATTCTATCATTAAATTGTATTACCGTAAAATAATAAAGTTGCATTATGTTTAGTTTATCACATGTTTTAACCCTTTGACCGCCGTTAATTGATATTGTGGACGTCAACGTGACCAATGTCACATTTCGCATAATATTTCAATAGATCAGATAAGACGTGACAAAATTGAATAACTCTACTATAGTACGACAAAGACGTAATAAACTTCCAACATT
>JAOCNA010000001.1:10584504-10594832 GCA_026546675.1 Papilio helenus
GATTCTCCCGTGGTCAAGTTCTCGATATATGCAATACCCTCGGTGGGGGAGTACGATTCGATCCAGAGATAAATAACACTACTTAACATTATGTTTTCCATCAAAATTATTCACACGTCATCTAAAATCTAGATTCTATATTAAAAGATGCAACTACCGCAGAATAACAGTTTTACACAAAGTTTTCTATGATTTTTGTGTTTAATGTAGAAGGTTATTCCTTAGTGTAACTTGTGCTTCATGCTTAACACCTCATCATCCTAGTTTTCTGCATATGTAAACCTCTGTACCAAAAAACTGACTTAAAGGAGATCTGTTTGTGTCGTTAATGTAATGTTTTCACTACTTTATCACGTTATTGACTAATCGACTAATCGACGGCTTGTGACGGCGTGGTCATACTCGTCGGCAGCGGGCAGCGGGCATACTGGTTTTATCATTTATCAGGCGTCGCGTCGCGGGCGGCGCGGCGAGCACGAGCAGGCAAGTCGCGCGGACAAGGCGCGCGCGCACTAGTGTATCGGCAGCGAGACACACAACCCGCTTTTATATTGAATCGACCTTATTCACACAATCCAATCCTGAGCGGGAGGTCGATAAACCTTCCGTATATACCTACGCGGCGTGACAGTACAACTAGTTCGCCTCTCCTACCCGTATCGCCTTGTTTATTTTTATGGAACAAATTCAACAGCTGACAACATGGTAGTAGTGAAGATTACGGAAGATATCAAAGTAGGCGGCAACCATCCGTGTTTTATCATAGCAGAAGTCGGACAGAATCATCAAGGTGACATTGAAATAGCGAAAAAATTGATAAAAGCAGCCAAGGTCAGTATTATTTTATTATAGGAGTATTTGTAAGTCGGTAATGTTTTAGGTTACTGACGCTTTGTTTTTGTTGTTGGAACAAAACAAAGGGTGCCTTTATCCTCGTCGCGTTCTACAAGTAGTATGTAACTATCGATAGTATACTCACGTACTTCAACTTGTTGTGCTGTATCTGTTTATAAAATAGTAGTTTACAAACACTTTCACCCTAAGTCTTACTTAACAACAACAAACGAAAACAATGTAGTCTTGCTTTGAATGTGTCGAATCATTCTGAGCACTTAAAATAACCGTACTGTACGTTCAAGTTACAAATACATTTAGTAGATTTAGTAACTAATTAATGATAACTTTTCTGTCTAAAATCTTTTCCATAATGTCATTGTTGAAAACACCAGACTCTGCCAATATCCTAGAATTTCCTAGCAAAGTGTCAGAACCCAGTATATTTAGGATGCCTTGTGAATATAAATAACAAAAAAATATAACTTATTTAACGGTATCCTTATTTATCTTTGCTTAGTTATCGTCAATTAACTTTACAGACCTATAAGTAAATAGCAGGTTGCAATGCAATAAACTTTATCGCTTGCTTTATAACTTAATAAGCCAGTTCAAGATTATTTATCGAATTGCTTATGAAATACACAACACAAACAACTAATCGCAATTGTAACCAAGGACAGAGAAATTGCTAATTTAATTTTTTCCTGCACCTCTTTTTACAATCGCCTTTGTTCAGATTTATTTACAAATTGTTCGCTAACTTCTTTTTTTTTGTGACTGAGGTGGCCGAGCTCAGATGGCGCTTAGCCTAAACCTCGTTTATGAGTAAATAAGCTCGAGGGCTCCTTCAAGAGCCTCGGCACGGGCCGTGACTTCATTGTTTTTACCGGATTGGACCCTTACTTCTAAAATGCTCTTGTTTTATTTACCAATTACCTATTCCATAAATTTTACTTACATCACTTGCGCCTAAGCCCTGTATGTCTCAGTGGCAACAACCAGCAGATGAGGGCCGATTAGGTCCGCGAGAGATCCCCACTATGGACGCATCTTGCTATTTGTGTTATAGTTAATTCTGCTCCGCTCAGATTGCGAAGCCGCTTTAAGTGATTGGACAGTATTCAATATACGTGCAATGCTGTCGCCGCGTCGCTGCCGAGGCAATCTCTCAAAGTGGTGGGATTGCCGGCGCTGCGCCGCTCACAGCTCTAACCCAACGTCGACGCGCACCCAATGCCTAACAGCATGTCGTTCAAAGTAAAACTATATAACACCGTTATCATATTAATTATCTTTATAATTGAAAATCTGAATGTTATGAAACAATATTTTGTTTGTTACGAGAATAATACTATTTTAACGTCTATAACAACATATTTTCCGAATCATTTGAACAAGCAGTTAAGCACAACATTAAATATTAAACGAGGGCGTCATAATATTAATGAGCTAATATTTTACATTGATCGGGGCCGCTGTATCGGCCCGCTGCCGCCGCCGCGCCCTCGCCGCGCCGCCATCGGTGCCCAAACGACCCGCCGACTCAAAACCGCATTGCTCAATGATAATCAAACAAACAATTATTATTGCTCTTCTAAACTTCAATCGAGTTAGGAAGTATATTGACTGTATACTGTAATTTTTATTGCCACAAACAACAACTCACTGAGGCTGTGCAAGGCATACTAAGCCGGTGTACTTAAGGCGTGAATATTTTAAATGCGTAGATGTTTTTCGCGTCTCCTTGCGCAAATCCGTGCTTAGGCGTCGTACGGTCTATGGACCTCTACGCCCCTGGTGCCATGGCTCATTGCCACCCCGGGCACTCACTAAGTTATAACAGTTCTGATGTTTACAGAACTGATATAATTATATTCCCGAACTGATTGCACGCCTGCTGTCGGAGTGTCGGCTCACGCTCGATAATTTGATAACTTCCCAATAAATTACGGCAACAAAATTGATACGACAATTTCGCTTGTTACTGTAATGAGTTCATAATATAGTTTGCTTCTGTCGTCGATTAATATTTTTCTGTTAAGTTTATATTTACTTAATGTGAAAAGGCGAAATGTACGCCTCTGTACAACATATCACACAGTATACGCACGTCAAAACTGAAATGTAACTTTTCATTTGCTCGTAGACAAGATAAATGTCATTCGCACACGAGCGTCGCGCCGCGCCGCGCCGACTGCCGACCGAATGGCATTTATCAAAAAACAATCGTGAATAAATTGAGGCAGAAACAAATGTATGCCGTATGCCGCGTACTACTGCTGACGTGACGACGACGTAGCGCAGACGTAAAGACATCATGACGCCGACGTGACGCCGCCCGATTAACAGGAGTCAATTCCGTCCTGCGTCACAACAGCAGCAGCAGCACAGCGCCAACTAACATTCCCTTATAATGTTAATTAAAATATTTCTGGATTATGAAAGCCGTTGTTAGCTCTCGAGAAACAAAGTTTATAAGTTCTCATGTCAGAAACGTTCTGCAACATTTTATCCGATACAGATATAAAACGTGAAAGAGGGCGCACATGGTACACTTCTGTTCTGATACCGTTAATGATATACTATAAGATAATCACATCAATTATTATATTATCTAGCGACATAGAGTAGAGGATGTTCCTTATTGTATAAATGCAATTTAAACTATCTACATTGGTGTCGTACATAAAGTGTTCATGGCGGTAAATGGTCGACTTAGATCGGAACTAGTGCGGAGGTGCTAATCCAAATTGAAACAGTGATTAGATGACAAGCGGCGCATCGGCCGCAGACAGACTGGGGCCGGCGGCGGTCGTAAGCTCTTAAAGTGATCTCTTCTCTTATTTAAGTTGATTACTAATTTGCACAAATTGCGCAAATCGAAATTTAATTGCGGTTCGCAAATTAAGCGGGACTGTTTATTAGTGTCTTCAATAATTCGAGGGAAAAGGTGGGCGCTGGGCGCTGCAAAGTGCTGCCGTAAGAATGTCCTCGAATGCCCTCGCGGAAAGCCATTATCGTAAATGCTATCGCACTTTACGGTTTGAAAAAGTGATCGCCCGAAGCGAGGCCGGCGAAAGGAAGTCGCTCCCCGGAGGACAGATTTCTTTTGAGGCTCGTAATGAAATCGCCGTAAAGCCGAAGTGGCCGTCGATCGCATAAAACTATTTACAGCTTCCTCACGCCTCGTTCCTTTTTAACATTAAGCGAACGTTTCTACTCACGACTCTAGTTAGCTGCGATGGCTTTTACACAAAATCCTTACTTTACTTAATATTTCAGGTACAAATTCTGACTAGAACTTAGGAAAATGTAGCATAGGAATAATTTATTGAAAACAACAAAAATTATGTTGTGGCTAAGAATAGAATCCCACCCCTGAACTCCTCAATACCCGGCATGACTGCAGCTTTCCTCCTCTGTCTGCAGCTCTTCTCCTCGGCTGCAGCCCTCGTCCTCTGTCTGCAGCTCTTCTTCCCGGCTACAGCAGCTGCATGAGCTGCACAGTATTGTTAAATCATTAGTTGTAAAACCTTTTAACAAATCCGGCAATAAGAGAGAGGATTAGATTGATTCCCCGCATTACATCGCGACCTTTTACCTTTACACTAGATTTCACCCAAACCCTGTTACGTAAAAGCTTTTAATAAAATAAATCTCAAGTTTATCATGTTCTATACTGAGACTGTATTTATCCTGCCGTTTGTCTTTTTATCATAAATTTTTAGTTTTTATGTTTTATATCAGACGTCGTTCGATACCTCTTAATTATTGAACTATTTTAGTAGTTTAGTTGTTATTTAAAAACGTTACAGAGTCGCATCCACAGATGTCTTTAAACTGAGCTAACTTAAATTTGAATGCGTCTTACTTCGTGTATAGCGGCCGCCTCCATTCGCATATTGTATCGCACCGACCATTGACATCGTACAGCCTCACGATACATTTTTATAATGATGTGCGCCGAACACATTCTGAAGCCGCAACATATGTCAGTGTTTATCCAGTAATAAGGAGAGACAGTGCATAGGTGCTACGAGCAATGTGCTCCGAGCGACGTGCTGCTGCGTGCTGCTGCGTGCTGCGTATTATTATGTAGGTTTGTTATTATTTAGCCAGTAATCACTAATTAACAATATCGATACGGATAATGGTTTACGGCTTATTGCTCATAACTGTGCGCAATATTCCTAAATATCTGCCGACTTTTGCTCGCTCGATTCGGATTCTCATTTAGTTAATTACTAGTTAGTTAACTAAATTGGAAAGCGAGTTCTAAAACTAATATCGGCGCGCTCAGGAGCCGCCGGGAAGTTTGCGATGCGACCCTTTTGTTAATTAAACCCACTGCGCGAATCTCCATCTGTTGACTGGTGGCTGAAGATTCCTACACATTGCAGCGCTATGTAATGACTTTAGGAATTACACAAAAATATGAACGAGGCGGGGACCGATTTCATTTTCATGGCTTTTACGTACTTAGCATTATTAGCGCTTTGAAGTATCAAATTCATAACATGATGTTTTAAAACTTTTTTTCACAGTCCCGACGAAATACAGGTTACGTGTACATTGTTTCTCGTGGTAAGACCAAGGAAGACGCTATAAAAGTACTGATTTGCAAAGCGCCTTCTTTCAATATAGACAGACTGCAAACCATTGTATACGAGTATCGCAACTACCTACTGTTATTGAAATTAGTTCGAAGCAAAAGCAAGTCGAGTTGCGTCGAGGAGCAAGCAACTTTGCCAATATCTTACACGTGACCTCCCCCACTCCCATGTGTACATACAAAGGCGATATTTGTTAATCTGCTATTCAGGCCAAGTTTACATTATTCCAGTCTTGTGATCATATCTCGCGCTATATCTGAAATGTATTAAACCGCACTAGAACCTGCAGGATGCATTCCTCACTCCTGTTAGAGTATACATATTACTACAATTTTAATACAGCGCGTCGCTGAACTGGAATAATGTAAACTGGATACTAACTATTAATTGCCTGTCTTGATCTTTGCCACTCCGTGTAATACGTAGCGACTCGAGAACGGCCAACTAGAACACATTGCAATTCGTTTATCTTCTTTTGATTATATATCCTGAGGCTGTACTGCTGGGACTTCTGAACACTGCTATTTTATAGTTCTATGTGCCTTGCGACTTGTCTCTTGACACGAACAGTGGCAAGCATTGTGCCACACCGCAGCCGTACAACGGCGTCACCGGCTCTGTACTAGCTCAAATTGAAAACTTTTATCTAAAGACAATTTGTGGTCTCGCCGACGACAGCACATCGCTGTATACATTCTACAAAATATATTTTCAATAACTTAACATGACTTTATTTTGACAATGGCGGAGATAAGTTAAAACATATTTGGTTTTTGAAATACGTAATAGGAACTGCATACTAACTATTAAATGCTAAAATATTTTTAACAATAACTTCACGAGTCAGTCGGTGCACAGAATATAATCGTGTTGGGACTATATACATGTCGTTAAAAATTTAACGACCGCATCGTAATATTAATGTACTAATATTTCATATTTATAGAGCTCGCGCTAATGGATAATTTTGATAACGACCTGCGCCATGGAAATGTACCACAATAATATATACCTTACTAAACGTGGCTAAGTATTAACTTAATTAAAATCTAACAATTTGTCTAAACAGTTGAGTATTTTACGTAACCAATCGTAAGTTATATACATTTTAGAATACATTACAATAAATATTAAATAATGCCGTACTTGACGGGTTAGTGTCGCGCGGCCCAATCTACCCTGACACTACGCAACCACCGCGGGACATAATGTTGTTAATAAGATGAAATGGCATGTTATCGTTAGTAAATTACAAGAAAAAGCTTCTAATATGATAGTAAGCCTGTTTCTAAAGTCTGTGTAGCTTTTAGCTTTATACATAAATTTATAATCACTTTAAGTAAAATCAAGCTAAATTATTTCTATTGACATAAACGCTACCTTTTTTAATGCCATCAAATAATTGGTTGTGATAATAATTATCATTTTAACATACCACAATGACCAAAGTAGCAATTTTACTGTGAGTCAAAATGGATGAGATTTAAATCATAATAATTAATGTGAGGTGTTTAGTGAGTAGGCCACTGAGCCACTGAACGAGGGAGCAGCTGCAGCGCCACTCTTTATTAATTGACATTATATTTTACGCAAAATTCACTTTCCTTGACGCTTTGTTGCAGAGTCTAACATTGGAACGGACTTTCGCTCTCGTAAACTTGCTTTCTACAGCTTAAATCCACTCGAAGTAAACGAGTTTTAACATAAAAGAAAAATAACGGGTATGTAGTTAATAGTATGCTTTTCCTTCGGCTTTCTGTATCTACACATCCTACATTAAGATCGGTACATCGGCATTCGGTATCCGGCAGTGGGCGCGGGCAGAGCCCAGCATATCTAATTGATAACGCAATAAACCTTGCCGAAATGCGAACTATACTAGGGTGTACATCTCACATTTGCGAATTAACACAAAGTGTTCTTCATTTGACTCTAAAACAAAGTCATAAAATCCGCCCCCTGCCTTATAATCATAACAGTGAATTTATTACAACATCCAAAAAGAAAACTGCTGCTGCCATCTCCATCGTCTGTGGAGATCGCAGTTCACTTACCTCGCTGAAGATAAGAAATAAACTGAGCAATGGATGGTCTTATAGTAACTAACTACTTTAGAATTATGTACTTAATTTCAAAACACAAAACATTATTTTAAATGTTCCTGATTATTAGCGAGCTATCGACAGCAAAATCTGAGCGAGTTTCGCCGAACAATGCACCGGAAATACTTTGGAAGTTTCGATCAAACAATTCCAGCAAACCTTATACTTTATTTACGTAAGTTTTTAAATATCAAAACAAAATTATGTCTTCGTCAGTTGAGCAGTTGTCGAGAAAACTTTGTAATAAGCACTAATTGAGGAACAATGATTATTGCAAACCGCGCATACCTAAGACTACATGTTCTGGATACTCTGTTTCGTTATTGGCCGACACTATTGAATTAAATTGGCATTACAGTGGGAGGCTAATTGCGACAAAGCCTTCGGGGTGAAGGTAATTATCCTTATCTGCAGACCGCACTTGAAGTCAATTGACGTGATTAATTTAAAAGAAATAATTACGAGACTTAGATTTTGTATCAGCCTCGTATTGATCTAATATCTATAAGAGTATTAGTAGTGGAGGACTGGGGACCACGTTGTCACTGTGTCGCCGTCATCAGTTGACACACGACCACGCCATAGCAAACTGTTTAAGCTCTCAGCTATAAGGAATG
This sequence comes from Papilio helenus, assembly GCA_026546675.1. Classification (NCBI taxonomy): domain Eukaryota; kingdom Metazoa; phylum Arthropoda; class Insecta; order Lepidoptera; family Papilionidae; genus Papilio; species Papilio helenus. Next base: position 10,592,674 of record JAOCNA010000001.1, read on the forward strand.
AATAAAAGTTTGCGTTAGCAAGCTACGAGTTAGAAACGACTTCGTTTGTGTCCCGACATGCTGCAGCCCTTCAGTTCAGTTTGCAAAATAATGTAGACGTTTACGTCACAAGAAGCAATCTCAGTTGCCGAACGTACTCTAGCTTACCTACTTCCCGTTCTATTTGTTCTCGTAATATATTTTAAAGAAAAAATGCAACACAATGAGCAGTCGCAATTGCAGTGCAGATTGCAATAAACCAATCCTTAAACCTACCCTAGTAGTTTATTTTTGCAATGGGTACACAACTTAAGCTAAAATGTGTTTTTTTTTCTTTTATTTATCTACGGCATTCACAGAAGGTGAGTGTAAAATCTGCGATACCTATATATACCTATAAAATAAAGAGAGATTAATGCTCAATAGAGCACTGATCAGCTCCAAAGCGGACGTCCGACCAAAACAAGCAAACAGAGGCGTCCGTAAATCGACTCTCAATACATCTTGATTGCGGGACAGCCTCCGTGCCGACTCAAGCCATTTCAAGCCTTGTGAGTCAGACCTAAATGCTATATTCTCTTGAACCATTAAGTGCAACAACTAATATGAAGTTACGATATTGCAGCGTAATGCTCTATTCAATGACACAATCCGATGATTTAATTGGTATTGCTTCTGCGGGCGGTGCGCGGGGAGAGGGGAGCGAGGCAAGAGGCGCGGGGCGCGGGGCGCGGGGTACGAGCCGTCTTCTCGTCGTATTTGGCGTGAATCCTTCAGATTTGCACGATTTTTACAGACTTTTACAGATTTCAGCCGGACATAGATGTTATGGCACAGAAGAATACGTTTTTTCAGTTTATTTTTATTTTTGAACTCGGGTTTATACTATTATGCCAACATCGTTGCATCATCACTTACTGCGTGACTGCTCCGCGGACTCCGCCACGCGGCGCCACCGGATGGTACGATTCCTTTAATGGACTTTTAACTATTTGCCAAACGTCCGTCGTGAACATAAGTATTAAGTAAACAAGACTTCAAGGATTTTCAGTACGATTACAAAGATATCATTCAAATACTTCACTAAGTGAATATAAACAAAAAGCTTATAACGACAAAGTCCACAGCGTTCGCTGAAGATACGATATTCTTTAATGAAAAGGGCATTACAGCAGGAGGCTAATTGCGATTGCGATGTGAAGCCGCCGGGATAATGAACACAATTATCTTTTATCTGCAGACCGCGCTTAAACACAATGTCCTAAGTGAATCTCCAGCCGATACAGCTTACGGATCCAAGGATCATCGTTGCAGACATACGATTTTAGGGATTTACGTTTTCTATCATCATGTTTTGTACAGATCTGAATAGTTGGGTTTTTGGTAGGTATTTATAAAATTATCGCAGTACTTCAAGATGTGGTTTGCGGTTTTACTTTGTTTCTCCTCAGATTTAATTGCTCACATTCTCAATCCGTACTCGCGCAGTTCTTCAGTCTGACGATATAACAATTAATTTCATATGTTTTCATTAAATTATCGGACCTGAAACGCGCGGGGGGCGAGCGGCGTGAGCGGGGGGCGAAGGGGCGCGCATTAACATCTGTTAAGTTAACCATAGACATAAAATAAAACAGAAAATGCAATATAATATGTATCTGTTATTGTATTACAAATAATATATGTTAAACATCATAGGTATTATATTGTACAAATAGCAAATAAACAGTTACATTTATAATAGTAAACATATAGTATTACAAGGTTGTACTTCTGTGAGAAGAAGGACACAGGCGAGGCTAATGACGCCTGGAACCTGCCACTTGTCACCTGGCACCTGGTATCTGGCAGCAATCAGCACACCTTCTCTTTGACGTATGACGATGTAATCATTGAGTAAAGACTGCTTCATTTTACACCTTTTTTGCAGATTGTACCTAGTCTGATAAGAAATCATTTACTTCGTTATTACGAGTTGATGTCGCAAGTCAACTAGAAAACATTTGTAGACACGTCAAATCGCACACATTTATTTAAGAATAGTTTAATAATTGAATACATTAAAAAAAGAACAAAAAAGTCATATTTATTTATGCTTTCGGCTTTTAGAGAGCATTCGCACGGGCAGACTTTGTACGCCGCGGTAAAATTCAAGGTTAGCGTATTTTGTACGCCCACGC
>JAOCNA010000002.1:120112-130619 GCA_026546675.1 Papilio helenus
CTTGTGCAGTTTCCAAAATAGTGGCAGCAAATTAAACTCCAACAAAGCTTTCAATCTACGTACCAAGAAGTGTTCTCCTGGTATTTATATTAAAACCCAATGAAACCGAATGAGAATTAATATCTCTCGCGTTAAAAACGCGCACACACTTTTGACTAAATAATCGCACCACTGTTTAGTCTCGCTTTGATTCTTATCACACTACTTGACTTTTATTTGTGCAACTAAACAGTTAAATTCACTGCGACAATCGACAATCGCACAACAGTTGTGTGATTGTTCAGTCAAAGGCTGCGTGTCAGAGCAAGCTGAAGTTTGGAAAATTCAGACACGCTTAGATAAAGGCTTGTATTTTCTTTACTATTTTACACCTATATTATAAGATAAAGCGTCTAGATAAGGTTTTTGACACTATTCAGTAATAACGCAAATCTCTTATGTTACATTCACATGTGACGTCAGCCGAGACTTTGAATTATTGATGAGAATGTTAATGGCTCTACTTAATGGTACATGATAACGCATTGTGGATCTGCGCGTCGGACCCGACAATGTGGACCGAAAAGTGAGGAGCGACAAGTTAGCCGTTCGCCTTGAGCAGCGGCCGGTGTTGTATAGCCGGGTATTCCCCGCTAGCGTATTTCCCCTCATGCAAACCTTTCTTTTTTTAAAACATAGAACACATAGGAACATGCGTTATCACACAGATCGCCTTAATAATGATGTGATAAGGAACATTCAGAATTTTAGTTTTACTAGCGCCCTGGGCGAGATTTTTACGGCGCCCTTTTTTTTGTAAAAGTCATGGTTGACTGGGCTGGGGTGGTAGTGTGTTGAGAGTAAATTGCAGATATGTGGCGCTTTTTCTAGGCGCCCTGGGCGATTGCCAAACCGCGCCCTACCTTATATACGGCACTGAGTACATAGGTCAACTATATTACGAAATAAGCGCATATACAAAGCATAAAGCTATACACGCTACTCATTCCATACCAAAAGCAACATTTTCAAGTTTTGTGTATTTTATTGTAACAAAAAATTTGTTTTAGTGTTCGGGTCATTTTCCTCTTTACATAATCTCATAGGTATGTACATATGTAGGCTAGGCGAGTAGCACAGCGACTAGAGCCGCGGGTGCGTAGCGTGTGGGTCTCGTTCCTTCGCTGTCAGGGTCCCAGATACACAGACATTAGTGTATACTAATATCTGTGGGTGTATGAAACATTTCCTCACGTTTATAAAAGAATTTCCAAAATTAAAAGCTTCATGAATATGTCAGTATTTCGTTCAGTTCATAATAAAGGCAATTATAATTTATTGTTACCGAATAAGGTCGCGCTATCTGACAGTTTTCCTGCTCTTATCCGACCACCTGTTGCGTAAATTTAGTCTGGAATAATCCATGTATTTGTATTATAATTTCATATTTGAACTTTATGAACATTATTAATTATGTTATTGCTTTTAATAGATTTTTATTCTTACAATACATACGATAATTAAAATGAACCGTGAAAACTTTTTACCACTAAAATTTAAGCACGTATTACTCTGTATGAGGTAAAACAAAATGTAAAAAGGATAATAATAAAAAAATCGTATTAAATTAAATGTTATGGGTTTTGTTAAATTGTAATAATTATTTAATAATTATGTATTTTCCTTTTATTAGCTAATTAAACGTATATCTTGCAAATTTTAAACCTACTTTCAATTTCCCCATCAAATTAGTCGTCATTTATATACGAGTAAATTACACGCAGACTATTTAAGGTGATTACAGGACATGGCTTTAAGTAATAGTTGTACATCACAGACAATCCTTTACACAGAGTGTTCATAGAAGAGGAAACCATGTCTTACTTCTTGCAGTACTGTCCCGCTGTATACAATTACAAGACACGGTTTGATTCTACAACATTGCTGTTAACAATGTAACAAGAAATAGAAATGATCAGATATTGAAAATGTTGTTTCAAAACACATCTTTAATGTTGTTATATCTTAAGATTATGAAGGAAGATTATAAAGGTCAACGGTCATTGAGCCCACCCCGCTTGGTGGCAATCTATCACATAATAGAAAAACCTTGTAGTATCACGTCATATTACCACCAATGGGTTCGGAGTCTATCCTCAGTTAGGGCTGACTAGTCAACGGTGGCCCACTCCGGGTGTTGTTTTATTACAGTAATGTTTTATTAAAGTAGTAATATTTAAGTTTTCCGCACGAAAGTAGACAGTGAAGCATCTATCTATAGTCTATCCCCGCGGCCGCGGCGACACGTCAATGACACAGGCAATATTCATATCTTGTCTTAGGTTAGGATAAGGAAGTGTGCCGAGGCGAGGCAACTTGCTAATGCCTAGTTCGCACTAGACTGGTAAATTTGTCGAGTGCAGACTAATTTAGTGGGTAAAATACTCTGTAGGGTTTGCTAATCTACTAAACTAAATTTGTTGTTTAGTCATAGTTCAGTCAGTTACTAATTTACTTGCTACTCATAAATTACTAGTACAGTGCGAACTAGGCTTAACAGATGTACTGTGATGATGAACATGTGAGGATGACCGCTGACTGATCTCTTGTTGGTCCATATTTCATTTACTATTGACATTATGATACATTTTAATATTTTGTTATCGTACACTACAATTTATTTTTCCGGGGAACTAAATTTCCCACTAGGATTTTATTAAATTCAAATAAGAAAAAGGGCGTTCACCCAACTGAAAATGAACATTGATTTTAAGAATATTTCAGTTAAGCATAAAAGTGTCGCAAATAACGTGTAATTAAAAAAGTAAGGAACTAATTCTTCGCCAAATCTATCGCTATCAAGATTAATAAAAAAATAGTTTCTTTTTTATTACTTGCAAGTATTCGATACAATAATATTGAGGCATGAGATATTTTATATTTACTATTTATAATGAATGCAATATTACTGGCACCAGATAAATCAATGAGCCACTTGTCGATAATCACCGAGCAGTAATGTGACAGCTGATAACTGCTCGGTGATTATCGGCTTGTCACAGCAGCACAGTGTAGCACAGCACAGCACAGCACAGCACAGCGCGCTGCACGCCGCGCCGCCGCGCCGTTTCGCCGCCGCGCACTTGTAAACAAACAGTCGTCGCCGCGTATTTCATAAGCAGATGCCGTGCCGCGCGCCCATTCCGTCGCGAACCGCCGGCTAACGCGCACGTCGTTTGCCGCCATGCTCGACCACGCGCGCCACTACGAACAGAACATGTGCGATCTGTATCTCGCGCCCGCGCCACCCGCGCCCGAGCGCCTCGACGCCTTCCAGGTGTTCCGCAAGAGCAACTCGACCCCCTACGTTTATGGTACCTACTACAATCACTACGACGCCTTTGCCGAACCCGACGTCGACGCCGCCGCCAATGTCTACCACAACTTGCTCAACTCGCGCGATTACCACCGCGACGAGTGGAAGTACAAGAGTGTGGCAGAGTGGACCGAGGACGACACGCTCTCGTGGGTCGTGGACGCGGCTGCTGCAACGCAGGGCCTCGGCTTCTGCGAGTACGACGTCCCCTTCTGCAACTTCAGGATCCCCGGCGTCGAGCTACGCAGCCTGAAGCGCGAGGACATCGTGCACAAGATGGCGCACCTCAACATCGACGCCGCCGTCTCGCGCAGGATCGGGGAAGTCATATATGAGAAGCTGCAGGCGCGTCTCCACGAGGAGATGCTGCGCCACTCGGCGATGTTCCGGTGCGCGGAGGGCGAGGCGTACGCGGGCCCCGAGGCGGCGCAGACGGTGCTGGACCTGGACTCGCTGGACCACAAAAACCGACTGTATGCGCTCGATTACCGCGCGGCGGACACGGCGCTGCTGCACCCGCCCTGCGACTCGAGCGACGACGACGTCTTCCGTACCTCGGACACCGCCTCGCCGGAGTACTCGTACGGCAGCGACGGCAGCAAGTCCGGCGACGAGGAGGACAAGCGCAAGCAGTTCAAGCGGCCGCCCGGCCGGCCCAAGGGCAGCGGCCGCAAGGTGTGCAAGCGCCCGCGTAGCGTCTCTGTGCCCGAGTTCCTCAGGAACTTGCTACTCGACCCCAAGTACTGCCCCTCTATTATCAAGTGGGAGGACCACTCGCTAGGAAAATTCAGGTGAGTCTCTTACATTTAACATCTGCAGAGAGTTTTTGTCGTGACTGGAATGTTTGCCTGGTTCTCGTCGGCGTCGGCTGTTCATTGGTACATAATATGTATCGTGTCCGCGCGTCACGTTGCACTTGCATTGCAAGCGGCTATTGTGCGTTTGTCTTGGCCGCTTATTAACCATTTATTTAATGGCTGGTGTGCTAAGGTTCAAACTGTGTCCATTGTGTCGGCCGCCGGCGCTGATGTCACGGCTCTCGCTACCGGACGTGTCGGAAGTTTATTTGTGCGAAATTTTACACATACATCTTCCTTATTCCTTTAAAAGAATATGTTGTTATTCAGATCAGATATCTTCCATATCTATCTATCGCCGTTTATTTAAACCAATTACATAAATGACCTACACAAACTTGTGCTTTAGGCTAACATCTAAATATGTAAGAAAGTAACAATGATAATTAAACATAAAACCGATGACACAAAGCGAAAATATCGTTAAGATACAAACGTATTCATATATCTAGGTCCTACGGCTGGCAGTAAGGGTCACTGCAAACAACTTAATTATACTGATCAACTTCGACGTGTTTATTTATGACTTTACCTACATGCAAATTGTGCTTAAACAAATTTATATAATAAACTAACTTTGTTCTCTTACTTCGTGCTTTTACAACAAAAAATTTATAAAAGATTAATCAGAAATAAATTAGTTGGTACTACAAGTACCGTAGCTTTATCCCTACTACAGACACACTAAATGATCTAGAATACACAGGGATACATAATCTAGTGGAACCTAAAGTTCTCTTTCTTATTTATAGACATGAGATAGCGAAATAACAGAGATAGTCTAAAGGCTCTACAAATATTATTATTTATTTTAAATGAACTTGATGGACGCTTATCAAAATAGTTTAATTCATAAGTTAACTCAAAGACACTTATTTTAAAGTTTTACTCTAACAAAGACAATTTTTAATGGTATTTCGCTAAATTGAAAAAAAAATGCAAGTTATGATCACAGAAACATTTTGAGATGAGCTTGAGATTGTTTAGGTTTTTAATAAATTCCACACTTATTTAATTTATTGGAATCAGAAAAATAGAGTCGAATAATATTTGCATGTAGTGTCGCATTTCTGTTTCACTTTCATATATGTTCAGTACGTGTTTCAATTTGGTTTGTTGTTAAACAACAAACTCAATATTTATTTGCATTCATCAACATCGGTCTCCTCAGTTTATTGACGTACGTTTGAATCGTCATAACCCTAACATTCTAATCCATGAAAAGTCCGCGCATCGCTTTTAGCGTTTTTGTTCTCTAGGTGGATCTGTTATACTGTCATTTCCTTCCAATTCCTTAATCATGTCACACGCAATTACACGTAATATATTCATTCCAATTTTAATATTGCATTCGATTATAGTAAATGCACGGTGCGATATCTCTGAGTCCAGTCCCTCACGGTTTGCTCAAACAAACGCAGCGACTGACCTTGTCATTGAAAAACTTCAATCGAGCAAAAACATGCCAATGTGACATTGCAGCTGTGCCCCTACCATCGGTCTTTTACAATTTAATCCCTTCAAATTAGATTCTATTTAAACTCTCGACCAATTTTTATTGTCTGTATCAATTAATACATTGCCAATCAATCAAGAATACTTTGTTCATAAACGTGTTACAAAATCGGAATTATAATGAAATTTTATTAATTCTATAAAGATGTTTGTACTCGATAATTCATTAATTAGATACTTTTCTAATAATTCGTATTATTAATAGTGTATATGTATGGTCAAGTGTGGTGATTTGTAGAAGTTTATGAATTTTTGATAATATTTTCAAATAACATAACGAAACATGAACATTTGAAAAGTCAACAAACTCAAAATGACTACTGCTAATCCTAAATATAACTCGGAACGACCGTCACCTTAGCAACAGAACTCGATCAAATATAAATATGAAACAGGTACTTGGAGTGATGTCTCTTCGAGCGTAACTTTAGTAGGGGCTTGGATTGAATTCGCGTTTTATGTTAACCAATAAGAAGTGTGAAATCGCTTTGTTGTGACTTTACTGTAGACTGTGTATCTATAAATGTTCATTAATCACTTTAAATGTTGGCTTATTATCACAGCGTAGGGTTTAGCTATGATTACCTCCCACCTATTGTGTTTGGTCTAAGTGTGTACAAACGCGCGTAAAACAATATAATTTTTTGTACGAATTAAAAATAATTTTCTTGACAAAAATACATAAGCTGATAAGACCCTAATATGGATTTGGTTACTAAGGACTTTTTTTTTGTAAATTTTAAGCACTTTAATCAAACTTAGTTAAATGTAATTCCCCTCTGTTCCACCATACGTGATGAACAATTCACGTGCCTCGACTAAAACGTGACTACATCACGTGTGAACTTAACTATGCTTTAAACAAGTTTAAATTTTTTACCATTATTTGTGCTCTAAATTGTATAGGTAAAAACACATATTAGAATGCGCTCTCAAGTTTATGCTACGAAAATAATTTGGTAAAATGAAAACAGTGTTGTCTAAAAAACAATAAATGAGTACTTGAGATTTACGTTGGATCGGACTTAGGGTTGTCATTTCTTCAGATTTTATACGAACTCTTCAAGACATAAATTCGGCATGAAGTAAATTATAACATACGCAATGTCAATTTGTTTCCTACTGCACTAAGAATCAAGGGTCATTCATAGGTCAGCGTTTTTCGTGTCTCATAAGTTGCCAGCCCTAGCTCAGTGGGAGTTGCAATTTGTACTATGAGCTGATAAGATCGCTACTCTGTGCTCACCGCACCGCCGCCGCCGCCGCCGCCGCCGCGCATTGTCTCATCAGCTCGTGCGATTTTTTATATCGCCTTAACCTTGTACCGCCGGCCTCGCCTGATGGTTAACGTACACCACTTAACACGCAACAACTTAAATACATTCATATTACCTTACATTAAGATTCATTATTGATTATCTTCGTCGCAGTCGTTTTTAATTGTTTTGGGCAACGTTAAAAGTTCATGATGAATTTGTACCGTCGACGATGTGTTTGTTTTAGTTCTTACTGGTAGGTGTTACGATTGAATTTTGAATGATTAACATAGTTTTGATATGAATTAACGAGTTACGAGAATTGCGATGTGTTTAAAACATTCGCAGCGGCATTTTAAGCGTAACCTTTAAGCTTTTTCATTCACCTTGCGCAAGTTATTTTTCTCGTTAATTTTTGATTACCAGTTTGTGAACGTCTACAGTCTACAGCGGACTACTACGACGCACCGTAGACCTTACACGCATCTACATTTGACTCTGTTGTACGGAATACGTGCGATATTGTCAAAGATAACGTTTGAAGATTGCTATTTATCTACTGTTATGTACACAACGAATATTCTTGATTAAAAACTATAATTTACGTCCCTGTTTTATATGAATTATTTATACAAGTTAATAGTAATTCGGATAACAACAGATTTATTATTAGATTTTGTGATGGCTAGTGGTCGTGAAAGACAACTGACCTGCGCGTGCGCCGGTGCAGCGCATCTGAACCGGTTTGCGTTGCCTCAGGTCCGAGAATAGATTGCGCACAAGAACTAACGCCAGTATAGCATCTAGGTATAACACAACGCCTAGGTAACTGTGACGTAAGCATAGCACGTTGCAAAAATCGCGGCAAAAGCAACCGGTATATGAACATCAATTTTATATCATAAAGCTGTCGAATTTGTTATTTATTTAAATTAACAGCACTCCGAATGAAGATGCAACACAATCTATATAAATGCATATATAAATCGTTATGATTATTAACACTGATTACGACATTTAAATAACAGTGGTTCATGATATCCCTGATCATGTGCACAAATAACACCAAGAAACTATTTCATAGAAATGTTCAGATATCGACACGTGATTTATGCTAACCTCAATGGATATCAAAAAATTTAAAGGGGACAAGTAAACTCTGTCCATTGAAATTGATTGTATTCGATATTCAAACCTCTTGTTATTTTGATAAAGATACATTTCGCCTGCGCGCTATCGTACAATTACGCCTCTTTATGATTGGAACGCGTTTGTTGGTAAACATGAAGCGACAGAATATTTCATGTGTAAGCAACGCGTGACCTAGAAGCCCTGAAACTAGGCTACACGCCGTCCTTTTCATACTCGCGAGTACCCCGTATAGCCATCCTTTGTCAAGTTCGTCGGATACTACGCTCTTATTCATACCCGTTCCGAAAGTTGATTGAACCTTCGAAATATTTGAACTCTCACACAAACAATGGCTTTGTCAAATGTTTTCATTATGCTATACTCGTAATACAACACGATTATGTCGTTTATTAATCACATTTACTGATTTTAATTAGACGTATTACTTAATAGACTTAAAACATTGTAATAAATATATTTTATTACTTCTTGAATTCAGCAGATGCGATTTACGTATATAAAAGGCTTGACATTGGTAGTGTAAATATATAAAAAGGTGTATGCTTGTACGTTTATGTAGTTTTGATATAGAGTCAGTAGCACATCTCTGCCAGTCACCGTAGTAACGCGGCGTCATTGTGTAGCCGGCACAGTGTGTAGTGTCGTGTGGTGGCAAGTGCAGGGCGCGCCCACCCCCGCCGCCCGCCCCCTACTCGTATAGATTTTTTCCCATCGGGTCCCGTGCGGGGCTCCAAGGCCGCGCGCACTTCCGCCGCCTACACGTGCCAGGTGGAAAAACTGGTAGCGAGGGCCCGCCGTGCCGCGCCGGAGGTCAGAAAAACATTACACGTGGAGGCCTCGCCTCGTGCCACTCGTGCGACTCGCCCTAACAAAGTGATCGCCCTCATAATTAGTTACAAACGATTTGCATGATTATATTTTTGTGATACACGAGCTCCGTTACGATTTTTTTTTGATATCTAATAATAGTTTACGTCATCCGTTCGTTGTAGATAGAGCTCGCGGTGACGAATACTTTACGCATTTGTTTCAAATGGTTAATAAACTGTCAATACAAACACAAACAAACGAAAATTGTTTCTTTTTTATTGAAAACATATCATCAGCAGCATAAGATGATACTGTTGTATACGCGATTATTTTTATAACATAAAATGATTAAATAATACGTAATCACAACATTTAAAATGTATTTCCTGCAACACAATGGTAGCCTACAAATCTCGTTCCTACAAATATAAAAAAACATTACTTCGAAACGCAATTCGCCAAACATAAACTGTTTAAAAGTGTCGCACAAAAACCCCTTAATAATCCCTCGACAAAAGAAAAAAAAAGAAAAGCTTCGTAAGTTGCGGACGAAAATAAACGTGGTGGAGCGGCGCGGCGCCGTCGCCATGGCAACGCTCCCGGGAAGACGACAGTCACGTGTCGCGGGAGCTTGTTTCCGCTTTCCGCGTTTTTCTTTTTTCCTCTCGCTGGGCGCGCATTTTTCCCGGCGGCCCGCAGGGTGGGGGCTGCACCCCGCTCGCCACCGCACGCCCCGCACACCCCGCACGCCCCCACGCGCCCCTCACAGCTCGTGTACGCGACTTAATTGCGCCTGTGAGAGTGTGGGCTCGAGAAATTAGAGCAAGGTTAGTTCGCGACAGAGATTACGAATATAAATCTTTTGTTTGGTGATAAACTCAAATGAGGGTATTAACAAGAGATTTGAAGTAAAACGTTTACTTGTACAACATATCCAGTTTAATAGCATAAATAGCTAGCTTTTAACTTTGTCGTCAACATCGTCATTTTTAGTAGAATATTTCATAGTATATTTCTAACAACGGACAATAACAAAATAGTGGCTTTATTATTACTGTAGAGTACAGTTTAAAGTATTATTAATTATTATTTCACAGTCAGTTCACCGATAATACCAAATGTGTCCTCGAGTTGTCGACAATATACGCACAGAGGCACGCGGACCAATTACTGTGCTTGTTTATATGTCGCTATTATTTTAAAGTTGTATTAATTAGCACATCTTCCACTATGGCCACACGCGGATAAGTACCATCCGGTAAATAATTAAACCATGGCTATTTCGAAGTTATTTATGTTGTGGTCAATATAATTTTATTACATAGCATGTTCCGTACTGGAATTATTAAGTAAATACATTGTAATTTGTGTAATTAAGATCTCTTAAATGTTTATGTTATCAACCAATCTGTTCACAGAAATGTGATAGGTAATGTATTTACAAATTATGTTTATGTCAATGATAAATCGAAGAATAATATACTAAGTATCTTTCATTGCTTTCTCTATAATAGAAACTGGATAAGGCCTTTTTGTTTCTGGATTAACACATTTATCTGCAA
>JAOCNA010000002.1:130859-145391 GCA_026546675.1 Papilio helenus
AGACTTAAAAAGATTCAAGAACTGGAGAAATACGAAAGACCAAAGCCTGTAGAAGAAGAACAGCCTGGTCAAAGACCCAGATCGCCTTTTGTGCGAATTTTCTTAAGTTTCCTTTGTTTATCCAATTCCTTTGCTTATTTTCGCTAAATACACATGAATACTGAGTGGATAATAGAATTTTATAACATCTTATAGACTTACAGAAGACGCTTAGCATCTTTATTGACCGCATTTATTTCAGTTTGGTCAGAAACGGCAGGGAATTGTAAGAGTATACGGTAATGCGCTCTTCTAAGCCGGCTTCTATTTTATGTCTTCCATTTCGATGACTTGGTGATATGTCAGTTTAGTTGTCCTAATTAGGTTTTTGTGTTTAGATACATTTTAACCAGGTATCAGTGTGTTATATCACATAAGTGTTGGATATATTGGATAAACCCAATACGTGCGGCCGATGACACAATAAAAACGGTAAACACCATTGTGCTTTTCTGAACATTTAGTGTCACTGTGCATATATACGTCTTGTTGTTTAGTTTATTCTTCCAGTTATATATACATTCTTATATTTTTTTTATGAAGATAGTTTGATATACAGTAAATCCAACGCCCTGCTGCGATTTTTTACCAATCAGTAAGATTAAGGTTCATTAAGCGGCTAAAATGAAATGTTGATAAATTAATTGTCACAATGCTAACCAGCCAGTGATTCACTGGACACAGTTCCAATTACACTCTAATAAGACATGTAAAATGTTTGGTCAAATCTGAGTTGGCAAATATTTGTAAGTAACTTCTTGAGAATTGGCGTCGCATTCTAGCATCGTTACCTTGGAGGCGAGCTGCTTGTAAAAACGCCACGTGACGCGCTGGCCAAACTTAATGTGCGTGATGAAGGAAGTCGTTAAATCATTAATCGGCCTCCATTATACTCGAGTGGGAAATGAAACTTCTGTTTTTCTATTTATATTGCAGATCATTGTGTTGAGATTAGCACTATAGTTATATTCGAAGTTAAAGATGACACATTAGTCGTGTCGCTCAGATACTCGAGTCGATCTCGCATGTGCAAACTGTAAAGACAGAGAGAAAGCACAAATCATAACTTACATAAGTAATTGAACCACTTTCTATCACTTAGTTTATGTATTTTTGAGATGACGATTTGAGGCTCATCATTACATCATAGTAGATATGTTATCAGAGGGCACATGTATGTCCTAGTGTCATGCTAATTCTAAAACTTAATTTCCTAAGGAAATGTTCACTTTCATTAATTCATTTTTAGATATACTCGTGCTGGGTGTTACCAGTTTAGTTTGACACCAAGAAAAATTTTAATTGATAATTACTGGATATTTGATTTTAGTAATATCAAAGATCTTACCTAGTTACTCAGAAATTATTCTACATGTTTTTGACGTAGTAACCTTGCTCTAGCGAAAGGGAGCGCGTAGTTTTAAATAGTCGTATTATTCATGCTACTTTGACACTTGTCATTCGGGGTCACAAAAAATTTAAGGTCATGAAAAAGAATAAAAAAAAACATATCACAAATATAAAAATATGTCGGTGGATCAGAGTATCAAGTACTTGATAATTCTTTTGGATTTAGTCATTGGGTTTAATTGGAACAGAACCTAAACCGGTGCGCAAGCGCCGAGTAGTGGCAACAGAGAATTTGCACTGCGGGATTCCCCGCGGCCACACACGCACACAGCCGCGCGCCCGTCGCGACGCACTACACACACACGCGCGCACTCGACACGCGCGTCATTAATGTCGCATACAAACTCAGCTCCACGGAATTTATAATACAGACTATATTTAACATTTATGTTAAACAATTACATTTGCTCCAATGGAACCCTTACCTTATATTCATTTATTAATAACCTTATTACTCATCTACCATTGTATCAGAAGGATGTAAGAGTTATCTAACATTATGTCTAGATAAATAACAAAAGTTGGTATTGATTAGATAGTTTTGATGTTTTATTTTGTAATTTATCAGATTGGCTTATTACGATAAATACAGACCGCCTAATCATTGATTTATTATTATTTAGTATAATAGTTTGGACGACTTAAAATATTCTAAGCCATACAACTACTTTCCTATGACGTTAATTTAGAATGTAATAAAGAAATTAGGTGTGTAATTGATATGATTGTCTTTAGACGGCTGACATTTGCTACTTGTGCAAAAAACATACTTTTTACGTAACGCTTCGCCACACCCTCTTGACGTTTCAAGAACTAGTTTAAGATTGACCGAGTTTTGTAATGACTAGTTTCCGAATATATCGGCAACATCGTGTGACGTCAGCATGAGCGGTGTTCACACACAGATCACGTGAGAAAAATTAAGCAAATATTATGACTATTATCTGGCATGTAGATTGAAATTAAAAGTAATGCTCTGAGTCAGAGGAACTGTCGATATCAGTGACTCATCTCTATCGAGTCTTGAATTTTAAAATATTGGTGTTACTCTACCGTCTTACGCAGTACAAAGAAATAACATTCAATTTATCAGATTACAACTATTCTGCTGTTTCATTCCAGTGTTTATACGAATTTAATAATCATGCTATCTATTTTTTTTGTTATAAAGTGTGCAAAAAAATAATAATAGACATAGCGAATATTTCGGTATCAATTTTTTGTTGTCATCATTGTAACACATCTTTATAGATCAAGATATAAACACAGTTTATCGCAATTAAACTACGGAGGAGCGTGCGAAAAGGACGGCATGAGGATAACGTGAAAATAAATGATACTACGAAGATATCGCGCATAGCAAATTCAACCGTAATAGCATGAAACAGAGTTCAAAGTTGCTTGCATACAATTCGCAGGATCGTAGTGTCCAGTTTTGTTGTAGGCGGTACTAAGAAAAGCGTATGCAACTTTCCATTGATTTTCTTTTTATTATTGGATTATTCAATTCACGCCTACCAGATCTGTGGTGGTGAAGTGGTTTTGAAAGTGGTACGGTGGTTTGTTGCGTAGTGTTGTCCGTTATCGTTTGTGAAACTAGAAAGGCGGTTACATTTATATGACTTATAAATCTTAGATATGGTCGTTAGCTAAAGATGCATCATAAGCGGATATTACGAAACTAGTCTATGAAGTAATACCGTCTGTGGACTGTCTATAAAAATTAGCCACTTTGTTATCATCAAAATGTCGCGTGACATTTTCGTTATTGAATCATTAGGGGATTGTTTATGCTTAATCTACGAATTCCAAAAAGAAAACTCTGGAGTACTAAGTTTAATGACGACCAAATGAAATGCCAGTTTCTGCAAGAAAATTTAAAAAAAAAACCCAATTATTTTATTATGTCACTGGCAACGTCTGGTCCAAGTAGCTAAGAACCGAATGTTTGTAAACAAAAGTTTCTTATTAAATTAGATGACTATAATACTTTAATCTAAAACGCTTAGTAAGTTATAATTTGCCAAACACGCAAAATAGATCTTTTACGGGCGTTTTTTTTTTTTTATAAGTAATGGGGGTAAAAGACCGGCAGGAATACAGAGGTGGTCAACGACGCCCATAGACGTCCGCAACACCAGAGGAACTACAGATACGTTGCCGGTCTTTGAGGAAATTGTAGGCTCGCTTTTACAAGTTTTTACAATCATTTGAATAATTAATGTTAAAGAAATTCTTTTCAATACATCAATATGCTGGCCCTGGAAATAAAGTAGTTTTTTCGCAACTTTACTTTTGAAGTTCCCGAATTAAAAGTAAACTAAAAAGCTCCGGCAGTGCTGCTGAACTGTTGCAAAGCTTTTTCTACTTGTTGATTATTCGAAGTTAAAAAGGTTGTTAGTTAGTTCTTGCCGTGTGACGTAATATTATCGTGGAAACCGTTCCTCCTTGCTTATATTCAACTAGTTAATTATATCAATCAAACAAGAGTTCATTATGCAAAATGCATGCAAAAAATAGTAAAAGATTAAGGTTTTGTTTGTAGTGCTGAGAATAAAAAAAATGATATTTCCTGCGAATGTTATTAAGCAAGGTGTGGGGAGGCGGAGTCTAAGGCCGTGGCCAAGTCGCCAGCACCGCTCCGGGCTGGTGGTGGGGTGCCTGCCACCAGATACACCCATGACGATCTTTTATATTGTTTTAAAACAAAAAATAACTCTAAATCTACGCAATTGGGTTCATTTTTGTTTGTGGCTTTAGTATCTATGAAATCAAAAGTTGAATATATTAATCGTGTGCGAAAATACTCGGTTAAAATTCATGAATATTTTTTATAATTATTTATTTTAATTTATGCAAACGTCTGCGGACTATGATGTTATTGCTAACTCGTGTGTCAAACTATAGCTTGTATGGGAAGAGATCCACAACGCAACACTATTAAGTTACCTTGCGTAGTTTATGCTAATACGAAACTCTTCTGACGTCACATTTTACTATTTTTCTGATATCTAAAGGTCGTTTGAATTAAAGATTTAGACGAATGGTTCGTCTGATGACGTCTATATGTTTATTTTCAAATATATCGGCCACAATCAAGATTTAAGAAGTGGTCTAACAGGCTGTGATGACGCAGGTCCACAAGTCTGTTTGGTGGATATTTGGACACGTGCTGTCTCGCTCCCGCACGTGTGTAAGAACGAGACGCTTCGTTACACGTGAACTTTTTTGTATCCGTAAAATATAAATTATAAAATGATAACCAGTAAAATAATTAAATTAAAATGATTGTCTATTTTGATTTCGACGTCGTCATTTCAGTATGTAATTATAAATGTTTTTTTTGTTACGTTTTAGACAAGAACAGGATAATTTATTCCTTGCTGATTTCTTCCTCAATTTTACTTACTTGGTTACTTACATTAGACTTAAAAACTTCTGGCGCAGGCGCACAGCGTTATGGTATGATGTAAATACTAGAACGTATTGTTTTATTACAATATTCATTACTACCAAGTATTAAGTTGGCATCATTTATTGAATACATTAAGATATACAATTCCGAGATAGAGCATCTTAATTGAAAACGATAAACCATATATTTTTGTGACAAAACTACTAAATACGTCGTCCTTAAATTACCTTAAAGGAGTTACAACTGACCTAAATTGCAATTCCCTCATATTTTAAATTCCCTCCAATGCCAATACACCTTCAGATAACCTACATTACGTCTTTTTAATTTTTGGCGCCAATAAAGTGCATTACAAAAGGTTAAAAGCGATGCACCTTAATCCACGCACAAATCTCTGCGACCGAAGGTTAAGTGATGTTTGAAGGATATTTAAGTGACAATAAAATAATCGATGCATTTAACGTGACAACGCAACACACAAAGGGTGTCAAGGGTCCCTCCTATTTTGGATTTCAGAACAAATTTGCGAAGTGTCACGGAGCCTCTTTGCATATAAAACTCGCGCTGACCCCAAAATAAGATTTGTTGACGCTCGCCGTGCGGTTACTTGACTTTAATAACTTTCGAGAATATGTGACCAAGTATTCAATTTGAAAAAAAAAAAAAACAATGTAATCTTATGATGATGTCTGTCTCTCTTTGATTCCTATGAGCTTATATGGTGGTGCGCACACTACTCGACTTATAGTTGTGCAACTAAACAGTTGAATTGGATGCGAAACAATCTACAATCGCTCAACTGTTGTGCGATTGTTAATTCAAAGGTGTGCGCCCGCTCATTATATTTGAATTCCTCCACAATAAAAATATCGGTCTTCTTTCATCTATTCAATGAATAGTTTGTTCCAAGGAACTCAGTGCAGTAATCACTTTAAAAGGCAAAACGTCTGTTATTTGCAAATAAGGTGATTTAATTCCACATTCATACGAGTTGGCTAACAGTTGGATGACGAGCCACTTGGCGGCGATCGCGGCTGATTTACTACCTAGTGCGGTTTCACGGATGCAATGTTGTTGATGGAATTCATAGCCTTTTATCCTCTAGCGTCTGTGCTGCAGGTGTAATAGTTTCACTGTACCGGACTCTACACATCCAGGTTCGATCCCCGTTACGTATTAATGTGTTTTTCGATTTTAAAATGTTAGTTGTTATGCGTATTTACTCGATTGTTACGGCGAAGGAACACATCGTGATGCTGCACATCTCAACGAAGAAATTCAAAGATAAGTGAGAAGTCTAACCGCACTGAGCCAGTGCGGTTGTCTATGGCGTAATCATCCCTAACTTGTCTAAGTTTCGACCCCGTATGCGCAGAAGGAAATTCTATTCTATTTAACTCTAGAATTTTTACCGTGATTCTGAATTATTTGTAATTTTTTCCTGCTAGAAGGACCAAAACCAAATACTTCCGTGAGCGATGATTTTTTAAATTCATGAAACATAACAGTGTATGTTTTTTTTGTACTATGACGTTAATGTAAAATTGTCTTGTAGAGTATACACACACGTTTGTAGTGACAAAGGCCTTTTGGTGTAAGTTACGAATATTTTTTACAGCGCAACACTTTGAGTTTAGATTTTGTTATACGTGTAGTAAATTAAAGTTAAATATGTACGTCAAGTTGGCTCCGTCAGTTAAAATGTATCCATAACTTCCGACCAGAATGTTGGTCATCCTACGTGTTTGTTTATCTCCGCGAGCTTCTCGAAATACCTGGAAAGCATTAATTCGCACGCGCCTTGAATTCGTAAAAAACTGTTTTGTTTTCCGTGTCGCCGTTTAGGGAGTTTGTACTTTTGTACCGATGTCTTAGGGTATAATTTTTATTGACAGCCGACAGCTGTGTGCAATCGAGTTTCAATTCAGGACAATATATAGGAGACCAGGCGTGAATGACGTATGTTTATAATGTTTATTTTTGAAAATAATATTTAAGACTGCTTTTTCATGTTGTGTATTTGTTGCTGCGAGGATAGATTATCTTTATAATCATAATTATCACAATTTGCGTCCATAAATAAAGCGCATTATTAAAAAATAAACGCCTCATGTTATAACTAGGTACAGAAACGCACAAGCCGACCATGACTTTACCAAGAAACAATACCTAAGTCGTGTGGCGTCAGAACAATACGTCAATATACTGTACACATAACATTTATGTACATAGATGATGTATTTCGTAATGAAATAGGCAATTTTCATTGTGACAATATCTACAACCGCGTGCTTTTTGTAGAAATAGATGTTCTTTAATATTTGGTGCTAAATCATGTTATGCTTAAGACCAAATCTATATCTCAGCTTTTATTCATGCTTTATGAAATGTTACATATTAATCATATTTAGAAGTTATACTAAAACCCGTTTAGACAGACATTAAGTCTAGACCGGTGAAAGCAACCAGATACGATGCAAGATGTCACTCGACTAACAACTTCTACGTAACAATAACGCAAAAAGATAACGAGAAAGTTATTTAACAATAGATTACGTGGAAATACCGACATTACTTAGATCCAGAGTTAGGCTCTGTAACTCTTAATTTACCTCACAAAAGTAATTAAACCAGACAACGGATCTTTAGAAAGCCATAATGATAGGAGAATCTGACTGTCATATGTTTTGTATTTGTAATACAAGCAAGAACTTCCAAGACAGTAAGTTCTGCAACGTCGCAAGAACTGTCATAGGTTATACAGTGACACAGTGTTCTAGCTCCAGTACCCTGATGACTGATAAGAAATCGTTATCATTTACATCACTATCGTAACGACATCACAGCTGATAATAGTTCAAAACCGTTAAAAGTTAGCATCACTTCCTTATTTATGTTGCCAAGCAAATTGCTATACTATTATTCTGCGTGACTTAGCGACAGATGGCGGGACCAGCAACTTATACTGACAGACACGTAGGAACTGGCTAAAGTATTTTTGTAGAGGTAACCAATATTATATGTCTTAAAACTTAGTTCCCAATTCTAGCTATTTGATCTGTGACATTTATCGACATTAAATAACATAATTGCTTATAATATCAAATCGCACGCGCACGGTACTTACCCTTTTCCAAGACTAAGAAATGATTCTAAATGGAAGTTAATTAATAATTATGTAACATTTACCTATAACTTTAAACAGAATATTTTTAATTCAAATGTTGAAACTGAGAAAGTTCTAGGTTTCATTATCTTTCGACAATAAGCCCCTTTCATAATTGCTTAGCGATACCTGCGGGTCTCCGTGTTGCACAAATTTCACATACATAATGTATTTTATTTACTAAAATACAAAGAAAATCGAGCTTCGTGACGAATAAGTACCTAGTGTTTATGTCGCCGCACATGTGCTTCCGATAAGAATCCTTAAAATTATGCATCGGACCTGAAACTTAGCAAAATTATATAAGTAAATATAAAATGTACATTGGACAAATAAAAAGATGATTTTAAAACGTGAAATATTAGAAAAACTTACGTATTTTTCTTACTCAAAAATAACAATTTATTGCGACTTAACATTGTTAAAATGCATATATGAAGGTAATGTGCCATTTAAGTGTTAACAACAGAATATTTGTTAACACAAGCAGTTACTCAAGGTACCCTCATCAAAAAATGCATTACAAATATCTTGACATCGATGTCAGTGATTTCGCGAGGGACCTGCAGGTGGGAGGGAGGGGATATTAAAGGAAACAGGTTTAGTGCTCGTCAAAGGTTGAGTCACCCTTAGTAAAGATGTCCATTTGTTATTACTTGTAATTGTAAACTATAATATCAAACACCTTCCCTTTATACAGATGTATTCCAAATACACAATTCAATTATTAAACGTACACAATACCTAATAACTTCTAACTTGTGATAGCTTCCGAGCCTCTCAGTGGGGGCAGGGGGTTCTTCAAATCGAAGAAATGAATCCCTTGATCTGTAATTACTATAATCTTATACAGGTTTTTATCAATATTTTATTAGTCAGTCATATTGCATTTTCGTGTTGTCAACACCGCAACACAGAGTTGTGTACAATATGTCCACGTTAACGACACGTACATTTGCAAACTCACGTAGTCTCACTCGTCCATTGTAATCACTCCTATACTGGATTTGTTTGGTAAATTGTTTATTATACTCTATCATAAAGTTTATTATAAGATTTTCCTGTTTAATTTTGTATTACTGTAAAATGCTGTGATAACATGAAGTAAATATTTTAACCAGAACATAATTATCTTTCGTAATGATCCCAACAATTTTTAATTAATAAAGTAAATTTTGTTCTTGTGAAATTATCGCTGCATTAATCTAATACAAATATCGATAATGTTACGATACTTTTTGGCAAACTTTCGTGCGATGTCCTCTGATTATGTTAAAGTGGTTCGTTAATGTTCTTTAAATTAATTTCACAAGAAAGTTGTGTTGAATATAAAGGTGAG
This sequence comes from Papilio helenus, assembly GCA_026546675.1. NCBI lineage: Eukaryota > Metazoa > Arthropoda > Insecta > Lepidoptera > Papilionidae > Papilio > Papilio helenus. The sequence continues at coordinate 140,229 of JAOCNA010000002.1, forward strand.
TGCACATTAGAGCGTTGTGAATGCAGATCACGCCTGCCCCTTGGCCCAGCTGATGCGCGATAGTCGGCGAGGCAAGGCCGGCGCGGCCGCACGCGCAACGCATCCAAATCCCCATGAATCACAGACCACTGCTAGAAGGTCAACGATGTTATATCAAGGGTCCGTACGCACCTCACTTCGGTGAATGACTTGGGCTTGAGGCCAACGAAGCAACCTCTCAAATACTTTATGTGATCAGAGTTTGTTGCATTCTGTCCTAAATAGTTGTTATCACTTATTCATTACCTTAACTTGAGTAAGAGTTTTATACATAGCTTAAAAAAAAGCTTTAGATTAACATGCGCAGATATGACATAGCAATTGTTGTTTTATTGTAAACTCTATCTCCCAACTTAAAATGGAAAAAGAAAATATTGTTTGTTACAAAATCTTTTTTTAATGCGTTAAAAATGTTAAGGATATTACACAAAGAAGTCAAATCAGACCACAAAAACTATGAAATGCTATATTAAAATTCTAGTTAATACTCTATGACATTGAATGTTTTTTTAGATCAAATTATGAATTCTATAATCATATGATACAAGGCTTGTTTTTATTGTTTTACGCTTGCATTATGCATGCGTTGCGTAGCGACCTCTGGCGGTCGTTACTACGGGTTGGACTAAAGGACGCAGCGAGGAATCACTGTGAGCTACCGAGCTAGAGGAAAGAACAGCTATTGCCCGCGGTTTTATCCGAATTGTCAATGATAATGACGCTAAAAAATTGCACATGCTACAGAAGTTATCAAGTATTTAAAATTATTGCGATGTCTGCCAGATGTTACGCAGCTCTAGCAAGAAATGCGCATAGATTTTAAAGTAGAAACCGATGTCATTATAAATTGTATTTTAGTGCTGCCAGCGATGTGCAGAAAGCGGTCATGACTGTAATGGCCTCCGTGACTACTGGCTTAAGGTCTTTGAACATAAGACGTCACCAATCAGCCAATGACTTTCTTTGTTCTGTCGGAGTTACGTGGTTTAACGACAATTTGTAAATACATATGTTTAAAGTTTACTTGCAACAATTTTATCATCTTTATTTTGATTAACAGACTTCTGCTATTTATCATATATCTGTGAAAATACAATGTTAAGTGAAACTTACTCCCTGTAAAACAAATACAAATAAAGCAATATATTTTTAGTTTAAATTGTCTTACTAATATCTTACATATCTAGTTTCTTATTTATTGGAAATTAATAGAATACTTTTATACACAATATGTGTTGTGTATCAAAATTACTTGTGAGTGTTTACTTAATTAAGTTATGAATTGTATAATTGCGATGCCAAATATAGTATTGGCCGTGGTTCCTGTAATAAACATTTTATTTCCATTGTCTTATAACTTGCCACTAACTTGGCGGTACTTATTCGCGTGCCGTTGTAACATTGGACTGCAATGCAAACTATCAATTCTCACAATAAGATCATCTGCTTAATATTTATTTACAATCCGGTTTGCCATGATAGCGATTGATCATTAATTTCATCATCTCGATCTAATTACACATGTACACACTTATTACTAATCACATCTGGAGTGTGTAATTGTAATTATTTAAGTAATTTAAGCTGGCATATTTTTCTTCGTTTGTTATCTATGAATCATAATGAAAATCTAAGGGTCGCCGTGTCTATCTCCGCTCAGCAGCCGCGGCCGCGATACTTCACATGTTCATAAAACTTTTACGATCGCTTGTTAATCCTTAAATGTGATATTTATTTAACTATTAATTCTCAAGTTCGTTTTCTCGATTAAAAACAAATAATCATAAATACATTGAATTATAGATTATAAAGAAAAAATATGTATCGATGGAATATTTTCTTGAATCATATTTGTAAAAACGTATTTGTATTTTTTACTCTATTAAAACGTATGTAATGAATTTTATATTTGGTTAAAACAAATTTTTATTTGAATGTTCTGTGTATTATGAATAAAGAACTGTTTATGCTAAGCGTCTTCTAAATAATCCGAAAAGTAAGTAAGAGTAACAGACTGATTTTCTGTCTTGTCTACTTTGAACGTGAGTTCATAATATTGTGTTGATATAAGTTTTCTAATAAAAAAGTTTTACTTCTACTTATCCACTTACCGTATTTCTCAGTAATCGTATGTTGAGCAGGTTATTGTGAATTGTGTGAGTATGGTCGGTGAGGCGGCTGAGTCGGCTGAGACTGGCCGCGTTAACAAGTGCGCCTTGACTCCGACACAATTATCTGGACATTTTGCATCAGAACTTGACACGATTATTGAATACCAGTTACCATTATGTTTGCGCGCATCTATATATGTACGTCTATCTGAGAATTTATTTAATGACCGGCAAATTATATAAAGGAATATGTTATTAGTTATTCCAAGATTTGCTTCGAGCGCCGACGCGCATTGCATGCGTTTTATCTAATACAAAACATTGGAAATACTTTATTTAAAAGATATTCAATTGTTTTTTAAACAATAGAATAAAACTAAACAGAGAGTTGATAGTCGAGACTGAGTAGGTGATGACGCAATTCGTGCGATTTTTACGCGTAAATAATTAGTTTAGCATTGTAGATAATTTGTGATCTTAAACTTTTAAACAAGTGCAAGAGACCGCGAGATAAACATATTTATTTAAGATAATCAATGATAATAAAGTGTTACTTGTTATTGTTGCAATTATTTCTTTTGTATTGACATCGGTAAGGACTATCGGTCAGGACAACCTCGATTACGTCGGGAACCTTGAATGCGAAATAAAACACGAAAGAAATTGTTTCTGTAATCAATAGAAAATTGAGCAATAACTGTCTGTGTTGATGAGTCTATAAATATCTACGATTAGCTCGACATCGACATCGACACTGGCACTGGTGTTATCGAGGTTGAATGCAAGCGGGGTTGTTAGGCGATAACGCTGTACTCGCTGTCTGCTGTCTTGTGTAATCTATAGCTTTGTTCACTTGCTAATGGTCTATGATTTCTTTGAGATTATCTATCGCTTAATTGTACAATCATTTCCAAGTAACAACCTATATTAACCTTACAAAGATGAATAATATGTTTTGAAACTGATTAACTCAAAAAATACTTGATCGATTTTAAAGATTCTTTCACCAATAGAATGCTACATTATAACAGAGTAAGATAGTGTTTAATGTTATATTAAAATGTTAAAACGTATATTTAATATTAAATTTGTTTGTCGCAGGTTCGTGAAGCCGGACGAGGTGGCCAAGCTGTGGGGCACCATGAAGCAGAACGACAACATGACGTTCGAGAAGTTCAGCCGCGCTATGCGCTACCACTACCGTCAGTCGGTGCTCGTGTCCGTGCCCACCGCGCGGCTCGTCTACCAGTTCGGTCACAAGGGGCCCGACTTCACCACAGACAACCCTAACTTCATCAAAGTTAAGTCCGAGTTCGACGTCCATGATATGTCACTGCATTAGTCCGTGTTGTGAATTGTAGGTTTAAAAATGTCTGATGATGCTCAGAGGGAACGAGTTATGTTGACTAAGGGGTGTCTCCGAGGAGATGCGTTGGAATGAAGTATTGTTATAGCTCAATTAACTAGCAACGATGTTTTCAATGTGTATGTAAATGTATTGAAATTGAAAGAAATTAGTGTAACGCTCAGTATTGAGTATTGGAGTGCAGTAAGGCTAAGTATGGAAATGGTTAAGGATTCGATATATGTGTGACAATGTTGGTTGTTAGCACACTCGACGTGCGTGCGGGGGGGGGTGTGTGAGCAATGGTTGTGTGGAGACCATCACTGAGTAACATAAGTTACATTTGCTTTTAGATTCTTCTTAATTCCGAGCCGATAGTCGTAAACAACAAATAATCCATATTATCTTTAAACTGTACTATGTTTTAAATGAAATTGAAGTTTGTCAGTTGATTCGCCATCAAACAGATCGGAGTCAATCGATCGACCAGCACTTTGTCAAGACAACGAGCGATATAAATTCTCGAAAACGTTTAATTCACAATTTATTGGATCTTATCTTGACCGCGCAACGTATTGCCCGACTTCAAACTACTTCCTTTTAAGTGGCTATATTTTTCAAGAGCAGTCCGTTTCCATCAAGTAATGAAATACGTTCGATGCAGATAAAAAACGTTCATACACCCTGTTTGTGTTTAAAATGTTATACCAGAGAGTATAGTCACAAATAACATAGACTAACTGATACAGAGTCCTTAAAGAGTTCTATGACTCCGAGTTTGACAGAAAGTCATAGTTACTATTGAAAAAAGAAGTTTAGAATGTACTGAAAATTTATTGATATAATTAAATGTTCTAAAATCCTAAGCATTTAAATGCTGTAGGTTCTTAATTAATAACACAAATACAGTTAATTCAAGACAGAACCAACATCCATTTCACCGCGAGCTCCGCCGCGCCCTCTGCCGCGCCGTGTGAGACTCGCCGGCTGTAATTAACGCTACAAGGTGGATGCAAATTTGCACGGCTTCCTTATACAGAAGCACTGTAAGTTAAACTGAGAACAAATTAATGGGATGCTTTCAAACTCAATTATACTATTTATCTTCAATATTATCATTAATTAAAAAATTATAATCACGATGTAAGATACCGAGAAATCCTCACAATCTCTTGTTAACAAGTCAATTTTAAAGACAAGGTTTCAATGTTTCGAAAAAGAGAGTTAATTTTATACGTATAGTAATTTGTTACAATGTATGAAAAGCCTATTTTTATATCGGATACAAAATATAAAAGCAAACAATACAAAATAATGTAATAAAGAACAAAAGAATTACTCACGTGAAACGTATCAATATTAAATTTATCGCGGGACAGAAATGACAATAACCATTGTTTCGTACATTTTTTTTTATTATTATAAAACAAGTGAAGGATTAATGTTTATAATATTTGATACAAAAAGTAAAACTAGATAACGGCATACAAACCACTTACCTAAAAATATTCATGTCAAAGAACTCAAAATATATTTGAAAGACGTACGAATGCTCCTTTCTTGAAGCCTTGCTATAAAGGGCTCTCAAACTTAAGTACTAAAAATTCTTCATTATATTTAAATCGTCATTATCATCTTCCAGTCTTTATCCTACACCGGTAGGGTTAA